>JAJMCO010000007.1:0-145665 GCA_030573015.1 Metschnikowia peoriensis | reverse complement strand
GAAACATATTCAATCGCTATTGTTTAATTTTGGATTAAGAGTGACATGACAGTTTGAAAAACAACACGTCTTTGCATCAACTTGAGTCGTAGTTGGAAACGTTTCCCCAACAAAAATGAAAATATACAAACTCATTTCACTTTTATCAATATGTCTGGGGCATTTTGAGACTTATCTTACTTTTGGGACATTACGCGTTTACGATATGCTTACAAGGAAAAAGGCCTTTTTTTCATCAAATCAAACGCTTTCAATGAAACCCGGCTGACAGTAGTCGAATACCACCCGGAAGGAGCTTTTGAGAATTTCAAAACCGCAATTCATTTGAGTTGGGACAAGTATGAAAGCTAGCTTCGAGGAAGCCCCCAAATTCGGGGTTTCGGGTAGAACTTAAGAAGGATACATCGCGAAAGATCTTATCATCATACGAAGGATAAACATAATTCGAAGTCTGTGAGGATGGGACTGTTGCTTTTGAAAACAATTGTTCTGGTGCAAGCAAAGCCTTGATTCGTTTCTGAGAGTTCACCTGAGAAGTTTTATCAAGAGAAGTAGTTGAATTTTATATTTATTTGACTATTCTTGAAGAAAATTCAATTATAAACAGAGCAACAAAATCGAATATATTGCAGAAAATCCTTCAAACTTGGGGTTGAGGTAGGTATTAGAGGCGACTTTTTAACTTAACTTTAATTGATTCCCATATCCGTGGCAAAGACTCTAATTAAAATGGAAAGATCTCCCTGGCCTGAAATATCAATATATATTGAAAGCAGTACCGCAAGCTGACGCAAGCTCATGAGTAGTGAAAGTACAAAAGCATTGACTCGGGTTGCAATTCGGCCACAGGTAGACTGTTTAAGAAATTAAACTATGAAACATTCTCCTGCAGCAATTTGAAACACATATCCTAGAACAGAAAAAACACTATCTTTTCACAGCGAGAGGGCTGAGCTAAAATAGAAAAAATTTGGGGGAAAAAAAAATATATAAATGTTATAAAAGAAAGGCTGTACATGTGTGGTAATTCTCATCTTTAAAACCACCAAATTCAAACTCAGGCGATGAAGCTCTCTAAGAAGAGCTTGACTATTTCCTTGGCGTATTTTGACAAAACGGTCATTTCCGGCACTTTGTGGTTCTCTGATCTCGAAGGAAGGCCAATCAATTCAATAGTTATTAATGATGGTGAAGGCAATTTTGTTCCTAGTACCTTGAGAAATGTTGACTTTTTCGTTAACGGGGCCTTACAGGAAACCATTGACAAAAAATTCATAACCTTCAACCAAGAGGGAAAGCTTGTCTTTGGTAAACGGCCGCTTCCTGGGTTTCTGGTACTGAATGTGGCGGGCTTTTGTGGGAAGAAGAAGTTGCTTTTCAATGGAATCAGTGAGTTTCAACTCTGTGCTGATCACCAGGTTGGCTTTGAAACTACTTGTCCGGACCCTAAGAAAATCCTGATCATCTTCGCTCGGGATTTCTAGTCAGTCGAAGGATATTTTCTAGTAGCTACTAAAAGCCAATTTGCCGGTGACTTTTTGTGGGAATTTCGACTTTCTAAGACTTTCTAGGACATTCCGTTATTTGAGAATCGGACTACCATTCTGAGTGCTTGTAAATTTAAGGAAAGTCAAGTTAGAGAACAAAATTCCCTAACTATATTTTGAAGTACTGGCCACGCGGTTTCTGAAGGGAAGAGTTAAAAAAAGAAATTAAGCGGCGAATAGTAAGTGGAAATCAAAACAAAATCAAATGCGCCACAGTTTAGATTAAACCTCAATCATTACAAAAGTTTGAAAATGAACACCGGCATTCCAGACGTTGGCCTTTCAGACCTTAACTATGTAATCTCGCATATCTTAACCTAAAACGGGAATTCGCACATGTTATCTGAAGCCTTCGGTGCACAACCCGCAACCGGTTTTTCGCACCCATTTCCGGGCAAGGTTTCCCTTTATCTCTGGACCGCAACAGAGGGAGATTGCAACAAAAAAAAAAAGATTTAAAACTAAAACAGAGGATTGCAAATGTTTAAATGGAGAAGAAAAGGAGCAAAAAAAAACCAAGAAAATAAGAAATTACAAAATCCCGTGACTTTTGTTTCGGAATTGCCATCTTTACCTCACGCTTATACTGTTGCGCATACGTTTCCAAAACCAACTTTAGCAGAACCTACTAAGACCAGGGAAAACTCCATATTGCTTTGTCGTAGAACGGGAATAGTGATCAAGAGAGTTTTTGATACCCATACTTGCAGCCGTATTCTGCGATCTTGCCGTTTCCAGCTCACTCGACACATTTATTTGGAGTATCGACTGGCAGAACTCCAAGCACAAGACCGTTCGGATACCCAAAAGAAAAACGTGATAAAGCGACTTGCCAGAAGAGTCAGGAATATTTTTTAAAAAAGCTTTTTTTAAAAATTTTTTTTGGAATAAAGAAATAAAAGAAAAACGATGTCTAACTCAACGGCCACTGCCTCGTTTGCGTTGCCCGACACGTATATGGTGTCACTCAGTGCCGTCATTTTTTTGGCATTTGCCCTTTTACCACAGGCTTCAAAACTTTTCAAGAAAGCCCCAGTCATAGAAAAAAAGGCCAAAACTTCAGCTTATGGAAAGTCTAAAACAGAGTCTGACACAGAGGGTTTGCCTAAACCAACGCCGCTTATGATAACGCCAGAGCAAGTAAAAAACTATGATGACCGGCCTTGGAGACCTTTTAGGTGGCCATACCACCAGACCATGTCGATTTACAAACTTGATGTCAACCACTGGTTGGATATGGACAAGTACTATTGGCATTATATTGAGGAAAAAAAGCGGATCTGGCATCAGTACGGAAAACAGAATATTGACTGGCTTCCAGAATCCTACGATGCATGTTTTGAATTGATGGAGACTGTTTCCGAACATATGGTGGCACGCTACCCTTTGCTTTTCACTGTTTTGGTTGACAAAAAGGCTAATGGTAAGGTGATCCGTAATGAAATGACAAAAGAAATCTTGGACATGACCTTACCATTAAAAGACCATCCTTTACTCTATGTGACGAAAATGGCCAAGGAGGATTTTTACGTTGTACTCAAGAATCCTACTGATGGCTTGCATTATTTGGTGGCGGCCGCGGTTCCTTTCCCAGGTGGCTCTTTTGGAATCGACGAGAAAATCGGTAAGCATCTCGATGTGATTCACGACGACGTGCCTTATTACCACGAAAAATTGAAGAAGTCCATGGAGAGATGGTTTGAACGTTTGGAGCCTTCTTCTGCCGTCGAAAGGGCCTCGTGGTACATTACTTGGGACCATAAGCTCAAAGTGAACAACATCTACCAGTTGCCTAAATTTGTGCCCAATTTAGAAGAGGATATGAAATCCACAGATCCCAAAGAATTCAACGTTCGTGTGGAAAGACAAACTTTGCGCCGTTTACCCAAGTCACGGGCCATCATTTTCACGAATCACCCGATTTTCTACTCGATTGATGAAATGAAGGATGAGCCTAACGTACCCTCACTTCTCAAGAAAATCATTTATGAGGGCCCCGAGAAAATCATCAAGTACAAGAATTTCGAGTTTATTAGAGACCATATCTCTGACTACTTGGACTCGTTGATCCAGGCTCAGAAGGATAAAGGGCTAATCGACGAGAACACTCCGGTGAAAACGTTGCCCACTTATCCTTTTGCTCACTGGGCAGACACTGACTTTGATTACGTGAATGGCTGGTCCAATCCAAATGTCTCCAGTACACCCAAGCCAGATTACCTGGCGGAAATCAAGAAAGAGGCCAAGTACGGAAATGAGTAGGTGTCTTTATTGCAAACTCTTTTCTTCTCTCCTCTCCTCTTGCTATATTTTCATTGCTTAAAACTTTTCCCCCTCCCCACAAAATGCTACTTTTTTTTTTCTTTTCTTCTCTCTATTTCTATATTGCTACCTTTTACCTAGATGAATAAATTGTATCCTCGAAAGTGGTTCTTTCAGATTTTACCATAGGCTTCATCTGCTTCCAGTGGGTTGAAAATGCAATATCATCATTTAAATGTGTCTTGGGTAAGCGATCTATTTATAATTTTTGCTAGAGTTTACCCGAAGTAATTTTCATTCTTGAAAATCCCAGATTCCGAGCAAAAAATGAACGAGAATTATATTTCTCAGTAATATTAGAGTGAGGCCAACGAGCGGTTTCCGTAAACCCGCACTTATCATTGAGACCAGGAATTAAATCCACATGGTAGATCATATATCCACACCTTGTTTAGAAATTGGATGGAATATTTTCTATTGCCGCTACTGAATTTCATGAATCTTCTATTTTTCAAAAAAATAATCATTTCACAACAAATACCATTCAACAAAAAAGTTTAAAATCAAAGTCATGATCCTGGGTGCGGCTTAATATATCCGCATTGCGATCTGCGATAAGAAATTCGCCAGGTTCTGCATAATGAGTCAGACCCCACGCCAACTCTATTCCAGCACTTAACATGAAAAAAACTACTGGAGAATATCCTCCTCTCGCTCCTCTCTTTTTTTCTTTTTTCTTCCCTTTTATATATATAGGCAGTAAAGACTTTTCTAGTACCGAAGAAAGAGAAAGTATCTGGCCCACTAGAGTAGAAATGGCGCCCGGTACAGTGAAGCTCGGATCTAGTGAAAACGCAGATACAAAAGACCAAAACACTTATCCCGATAGCGGATGGAAAGCGTACTCGGTGGTTTTGGGTGCACACCTTGGACTTGTGGTGCATTTCGGGGTGTTGAATTCCGTCGGCGCTGTCCAGGCATACGTGTCGGCACATCAATTAGCTGGCGAATCTGTGCTGGCGATTTCGTGGGTATTTTCCATCTACTTATGTCTTCCTTTCCTCTTGGGCGCTGTTGTCGGTCCTATATTTGACCGCAGTGGAAGCACACGGCTCCTCATTTGCTCGACAGTTTTGCTTTTTGTAGGTTTCGTGGCGCTCAGTTTCAGCCAGTCAATCATAGCATTTATCTTTTCGCTTTCACTTTGTTTGGGCACAGCTCATGCACTTGCAATCCCGCCCCTAATCTCGCTGGTGGGCCATTGGTTCTTTGTGCATCGAGGAAAAGCCGTGGGGCTTGCCTCTTTGGGCGGATCTGTTGGCGGTACTATTTGGCCGCTTGTACTTCAAAAGTTGTATGGCAGTGTGGGGTTTGCTTGGGCCATTCGCATAGTGGGCGCAGTGGCAGTTTGTCTTCTGTTTCTGTCAGTGATTCTAGTGAAACTGCGGTTTAAACTGGTACCTAATGCCACCTCAAGCACAGAAGCTGGTCCAACAAAGAAATTGGTCAAGTCCTTATCACGTCATTTGAATATGGCTCCATTTCGTGACCGGCGTTTTACGACGTTGGTAATTGGTGTGTTTCTCACTGAAATTGCTCTTCTAAGTGTGGTCACGTATTTAGCCTCCTATGCTCTTGCACATGGCTTTACTGAAAAACATTCTTTGTTACTTTTGACAATTCTTAACGCTGCAGGAATTCCCGGTAGGTACCTCCTGGGCTACTGTGCTGATAGATACGGAAATTTAAATACAATGCTATTAATGCTCACGGGGTTTTCTTTATCGATTTTGGTTGTGTGGCTCCCGTTTGGAGGCTATAACGGCGCTCTTTATGCGTTTGCTGCATTGTGTGGTTTTTTCAGTTCGGCTATTTTGAGTCTAACCCCCGTGTGTTTGGGTTCTTTTACTCCTGTCGATATTTTTGGCCGCTGTTATGGCTTGATGTATACGTTTTCCAGCACTGGAATTCTTTTCGGTGTGCCTGTTGGGTCGGCAATTATCGGCAACAGTTCTGTGGCCAGCTACAGAAATTTCACCATTTTTTGTGGCGTTTTTGCGGTGGCAGGCACCTGTTCCTGGTTCATGTGCCGCTACTTTATTGTTGGGCTCAAGCTTAATGTCAAGGTATAAACTCTACCGTCTATGTTTTGCTCTTGAGGCCCTTACTGCCGCCTTTTCTGGTGAAATCACCTCTTTCTCCTCCTCCTCCTTTATAGCCGCTGCAGCGGGATTTTGCTCAGCATTCATTTCCGCTTGCATTTGCTTATACTGTTCAGCAAACTCCGGCGCCAAATATGGGATTACATATGGGAAAATTATAATCGCAAGCGTGCCAAAGAACAAAGTCGAGTAAAACTTGCTTCTAAAAATGACTCCGAGTGGGCTGCTCATGAGCATATCCACAAGTTTCCCTTGAGGTGTCTCATAGTAATCTTTGAACCCGGAAATTTGCACCAAAAGCGGGGTTTCACGGGTCAACATTTGTTTGGAGGTTTCATTATAAGAAATGCTTGCCAACGGGTCTTCGTATGCCTCTACTGTTCCATCTCCAACCAAAATTCTATACCGTGGGTTTAGAACAGTGAAATCATATGCATTGATTGTAAGCTCGTACTCGCCAGCATCCAAATTATAGGCTTCAAATCGGTACTCGCGATCGACTAGAAGCACTTTTTCACTTTTCTGTTGAAACTTGCTGATTCCTACAAGCTTCACGTCAATTCTGCTTTGGAAATTAAGCCCGTTAACTATAGGCGAAACAAGTCCCGATAAAGCTGCGTCACGTGCTTCCTGGGGCACGTTTTCCAAGCGCCCAAAAACTGCAGCTGCAGAAATTAGGTGGGCTGCAAAAGCCCATATGCATGTTTTTGTCAACATTGTGTTTCTTGTGTAGTTTTTATATATTTACAAATACAAAATGTGGTTGATAATAATTCACTTCTTGATGTAAATGTCTAGGTCCAATCAGTTACCCGGCACGGCCCGCGTGTCACTATAAAAAGCCTGCGTGCGCGCATCTATTTACAAAGTTTTTCTTCTTTTTTTTCTCTATATTGTACCATGAATGCGTATTATTGTAGGGCTACAATTCGCCAGGTTTATCTGGAATCCCAGAATTGCGGCTCTCTACAACGCATCCTAGAGTAAACCGGTCCCAGCCTCGATGTTGCGGTCGGTAGTGGGATTTTTGGGCGTGGTTGATGATGCGCGTGTCGCAAATGACTACCATGTATTCCAGCTTTTCCAAACAACCTATTGTATTACCTTTTTTGTATTATGTACTTTTTTCTCTTTTTTTTTTTTCTTTAAGTTCTTTCAACTTTGCGGTTTCATGTACGCGCGGGCTTTTTTGTGGCAAGAGATCCCCATTTATCATAGCTGTACAAGCCGATGACGAGTAACAAGAGTCCTACTATTTGTTGAGAGGTGACTCGTCCGAACCACTTACCCTCGCTAGTGCCGTGTGTTGTGCCTGCCAACACTAAGCTCACCACAATAATCACAATCCGTTTCATCATAGACGCAATCGAGTATGATAACGCTGGAATCAACCCAAGGAGAATGAAGGAAATAAGCGCCTGGGCGAAATGACAAAGCGATATAAGCAAAACTAGTAGTGCCACCATCAACACATCGGAACCGCTTTCAAAACTTCCCCTGTTTTGAGGTGAATCTTTTAATGACAGCATAAGTCCGTAAGCTTCCTTGCTTAAAAAGCCGCCAAATGAGGTGCAGAACCCAATAATTGCAACATAGAAAATCACCGTGAGTTTGTCAGGTTTTGTTGTTCCCGCAGATGGAGAGAGTGCCATCAATGGATTTGCGTTCAAACGCGCTTCTTCTGCCTTTAATACATATGGATTTGCTGGAGAGTGTGGATCAAGTTCATTGAGGTTCAAATCCGATACGGAATATGGAAGCCGGTTATTTGGTGGTCTGCGGGTGAAATTCTTGGCTATAGATTTGGGCAGGATCAGAAATAATTGCGAGTGACTGGATTCTGCGGTATTTGTATTAGTTATACCAAGATAGTGCTCATGTGGAGTTTTGAGGGCACTTTCAGATTCGGAATTGAGAACATGCAGAGTTGGATTGGAGGTTGGTTTGGGGTCCCACGTGATCAACTCTTTTCCATAAATCTGATGGGTGGCGATAAGAACAACACTCACTACACAATACAAGATGCCTTTGAGGTGTTCTGGGTCTGCATGTTGCCAAAAAGAAACACCCGTCAATCCTGTACTTCCAGCAGTATCTGCCAGTATAATCATAATTACTCCGCCTAGAAGTGGTGCAAGCAGTAAATAGGTCGATATTGGCAACCTGACATTATAAAAAATCCGATATCCAAGTACAAGTAACAATGGCGTGAGTGCTTTAATACTAGCAACTGTGGCAACCAGAACTATTTGCGTCGCACAAAGAGAGATGTATTTGGACGAAGACTGGAGCAATCCCAAGGGTAAAATTTTCAAGAAAACCGTCTTTCTGAAAAGAGGCATATTGGCATCAGTATTGGCACATCCTGGAGGGAACAAATTGTGCAACTGCGATAGAACGCGGAATAAATGCATCATTCCAAATGAAAGAAGACCGCTAATTAGAAATTGGATTTGAGCCAAAAGAAGCGGGTATGGCATTTGCGACAACACAAATTTTGTCATTTGCGATGTGAACGACAGGAGCGCATACCATATGCAACATACCAAAACAGTGGTCCATGTCGAAATTGATATTTGGCTCATTGATAATCAAAAGACCCTGGTTCCTGAAATTACTTGTGCGAAAGCGCGACATTGTATTCTTAAACGGTAAATTGTTTGCTGTTGTGCATATTGCGATAAACGTGCTTTTCTCGTAAGCGCATATTATCACCAAACATAGACGCGGCCCTTTGAATCGCCCAAAATAAGCAGTAACCGTCCGCGACTCAACTTTTCCTCCTCACAAATCTCTGTTTGTTTGAAAACTTGCATGGATGACACATGCCCACTGATGAGACTGGTGATTTCCGTCTCGTGAACTAACGATAAGGCCCAGCCTTGGTTGTCCACGTGTAGCTTGTAGATATTCAATTTCACCTGCGGCGACGAGTAGCTCAACACAATATACTCATCATTCCAATATGAGTGGCGGAACTCCGTCTTCATCAGCTCAACCAAAGAATCATTGATCTGTGCAATAGAAACTGCTGTGATGTGGCCGGGTTTGAGCGTCGCTGTTTCAATAACTTCTCCGTTCAATGTGTACATTGTCAAAACATTGTTGTACCGAGTACTATGCACTGTGCAGAAATTTCCGGTATCATTAGAGATGGCAACCAATAATCTCGGATTCTCTTGCGTCAGCGAATTGGTAATTCGTCTCACAAACTTAAACCTTGTGAGATCCCATTGTATTATTCCACCATCAATATCGGCACTCAAACAAACTTTGAAAGTCTTACTATAGCACAACAGCTTTATTGCACTCAAATGTCCGCGAAGAACCGAACGAAACGATACACCAAGATAAGGATGAGTACTGCATTTCCAAACATGAATGATTCCATCATCTGACCCAGTCATGAAAAACTTGTTGCCAATCTGAAGTAATGAAGTGATATTGCGCAGGTGTAGATTCATGAAAAGTGTGGTGTTGATAATCAAAGAACCATTTCCGAAATTGAATTGCCCGGGCGACGGTTTTCGAATTAAAAGCTGATCTTCCGAAGAAGTACACGGCGGCCTGCCAATCCACTTGTGAGACTTTGAACTCACCTCTAGTTTCTCAATTGGAAGACGAAGCTTTGACTCAAATGTACAAACTGGCGCTCTTCGACTACTTCCATCAAGCGAGATCTGTAAATAAGGAAGATTTAAAATCTCTTTTGAAGGATGCGGTTTGAAAAACAACTTAACTGGGGTTTGACCAAAATTGTTTATCATTCCAATGACTGCCCTTTTTTCCATTTCATCTTTGATATTATCGAGATTGATCGCGCCATCGTAAGACAGATGATGGAAAACATTTAGCGCACTGATCGCTTCTTCTCCGCTTTGTTTGATTCCAAAAATCAAATCAATCCAATGGTGTAAATGAGCAGAAACGTATGCACTTTCAAGTGCCTCTCTATTTTTTGCGATAAAGATCTTAGGATCACCTTTCGCCCATTTTGGAAGAGCAACATCATTCGAACTCTCTCCGTTTTGAAGCTTTCCGAATTCAAAGTGGTTTTTGTTCTCCAAAAATTCAGGAAGGTAGAAAAATTCAGGCGTGAGCTCTCTGACATCTGTTGTGTTCTCCTTCGATGCTGATGTCCAAGCTTTACCTACCGAATTAAACAAACGGTCAGCATGATCAAATTTTCCACCTTGAAGAAGGAGATACGACTGGACATATGGCTTAAGCCTAATCAAGTAAGATGTGACTATCATTGCAGAAGAGTAGTGTGTACCATAATGAAAAGGTGGAGCATTCTCGTCTTGCATGCTGGCCAAAGCCTCATACCTCTCTTGATATTCTTGGGCTCTTTTAGGGGATTGGGCACCCATTGGTTTCGAAAGATCCCGAAACGTTTTGGGGTCACTCAAGTCAAGCTCTGCGCTTTCATAATCGGCTATCACCCAGGGAAAAATCGGATATTGTGTCAAATCGTTGAATGTCCGCCCTGCCATCGTATTTATAGACAACAAGTAGTAGAAATTAGACATTTTGCCCATCCTCCATTTCTTCGTTATCTCTGAGAAGCTTGGACTGTTGCTGAACCCCGCGGTGAATGCCGAGGCAATTCTGGACCTCAAATGAAAACCTGACGAAACCGCGGCTTGCGCAACTTGCAGTGTCGATGACGATACTTCCAAGGTGATCTGCAAATCTTTGTCCAAACTCTCTTGAGATGTATATGGAGATAGCTTGCTGTGAACTAGGTCTCTTTGTTTCTTTGACAAGCACGTTATAAGAAGACTTGCCCCATCATTGAAGAATAGCTCTAAAGCTATGTCCCTTAGTAAAAACTTTCTTTTGCACACACATGCAAAATTTTCTAAGCTCCAAGCCTTGATTCGATAATTTCTTGCTCCTTTAACATTCAC
Organism: Metschnikowia peoriensis; assembly: GCA_030573015.1. Taxonomy (NCBI): domain Eukaryota; kingdom Fungi; phylum Ascomycota; class Pichiomycetes; order Serinales; family Metschnikowiaceae; genus Metschnikowia; species Metschnikowia peoriensis. The sequence goes on along the minus strand of JAJMCO010000007.1, from coordinate 134,781 downwards.
CGACTGGGGCTTTATAAACTGAAGATAAGGATCTCTCAACTCAGAAGGCACCTCGTCAATATCAACAATGTTTCCATCTGCGCAATGATAGTAATTCTCAATGAAATAAATGTGACTGTAGCCCAATATCATTAAGCTTTCCACCGCATCCAATCCATTTACTTTTGAAACATTGAAAAGAGCTTGGATCTGATCTCCCAAATAAAGGCTTCGAATAACTTTTCTGTTACGGTCCTCATTCTGTGTTTTGCCGCTATTCGAAGATTCTCCATTTTCATCAATCTCTTCATATTCGTTTAAATCAAGATCTAAACTTGAATTTTCTTGAAAAGACATATCCTGAATGCCAAATGCCGAAAACACGGAATCAAGAGACAGCTGTGCAGCTAGATGGACTTCTTCCGGGTTAAGTTTTTTCACAGGCACCTTCACAGTATAACTAAGTTTTTCTGACTCAGGTAATTGGTCCTCCCCAACAACCAACATGCGCATTCTGTTTGCCCCTTCAGTGTAGTCAAGCATGAAATCTGATTCTCCAATCGGTGACTCTTGAAGCAACCTGTGAATCTCTGTCTTGAGAATATTGTAAGAAGAAGAATAAAAATTGATGTTTTCCTGTGTATCTTGAACATCTCTGTTAAACTTCACTAGCTCTCCTGCGATAGTTACTGACTTCAATGTCTGACAATCCTTTTCGAAACTTTGCAATTGCGCATTATTTATGTTTCCAAGAGTTCCACCATTATTTACCACAACTTGTACCATATCAAGCACATTTATTTGACCAACATCTCTCAACTTACTTAGTCTAAAGTGGAAGTTTTTGTTGAAAATATGTTTGATCGTTGGGAATTTCTGAATGTACTTGACGGTCTCTTCGTCATTGTGAGTGGTCAAGAAGGAGAAAAAATCTGACAAAATATCATTTGAATTTTGATAGTCGGATACCTGCGTCAATTGCATTGTGATCTTCTCAAACCCCTCTTCTCTCATAACTATCGCAGATCTTAAAAAGTTAAGCACGTGCTCTGAAAGCTGAAGCTGCTTATATGGTGAGAGTTTCAAAAAGTTTCCCATGATCAATTCAATGGTCAGTCTTAACATAGAGTCATTCAAAACTGTAGGCTCAAGAAGAAGCACTTGTTTGTAAAGACAAAACTTGACTTTCTCGTCTAGATCTCTGGCAAATTCATCCTCCAAAATCTCGTCGAAGTCACCAGCGCCAGATGTGATATGAGAAATAGTTGACAATTGCATGATAAATGTGTGCCCTAAGATTGGCCCAAGTTGAGATATGATATTTGACTTGGCATCACTGGTCTCAATTATTCCAACAAGAGAAGTTAGAAATGTCTTCAAATCCTCGTGACTTATGAAGTAGTTTTGAAGAATAAACTCCGTATGATAAATGGAGATAATCTCTGTTGCCCCTCTGATGAATTCCAACTCTTTAAATATAAAGTTAGAGTTATAAAGAAACCCGTTAATATGCTCAAAAACTTTCGGGAAAATAATCTTAATCATCAACTTTTTCGTAATATCATTGAGCGTTCTCATTATAGCAAGCATTTTTTTCACATCTAGAAGCATAGAGACAAAAATAGCACTCAAAACTGACACATATCTGTTTAGAGAAGATTCAAAATTTGTTTGCATCTGTGGTGTAAAATTAGAAGTTTCTTGTAGAATTTGTAGGTTGGCGATTATTTCAAAAGCGCCTTCAAGCCATTCTTTGCTCTCGAATATTTTTTGTAGAGCGGTGGACTCTGAGAATCCAATTTCAATCATATCTGCCAACTGATTAAGGAAATGCATGATATCGAAAGACAACTCCACGATTTTGTCGTTGACAGAAGTTCTGGTCAGAAGGCTTTTTATAGGCGAGCTTGGCGTACTTAAAACCCTACCTTGCTTTTGACCTAATTGTGTGATACCTGTCAATGCCAAATTGTTCAACAAATTGATAAAGTCCGGAATAGTCACGGTGCCAGACACATGAGTAATAGTCTTATCTTTCACAAGTTCAGGTAAAGACGGTATACTAGAACCATAAGCATCGCTATCGACGCCAAAACTATTCATGAATAGAACACTGACCACATTGTCATTATTCCACCAGTTTTGAAGAAAGTAGCTTAGAACATTTAGGCCTCTATTAGCCTGGAAAAAGCGTTTTATCACGTGCGGCCCGAGCACACGAAGAAATTTAGATAAAAGTCCAATGGCACAGCACACAACTTTTGCCGACATATGCTTGTTGGTACCTTCAAAATCTAAAAGAAGCAAGATCCAGTGAATAGAAATGGACCGTGAAAACTTTTTGAGCAGTTTTATTGAGGACGATGAGCCACAAAGCTTGTTTGTCAAAGCTAAAAGTGCTTGAAGGCCTGCTTCTTGGGAAGCCTCTGTCGCTGATTCATGATATAATGCAAAGATGATAAAATTGGAGACATTTTTAATAGATTCAACCGAAACTTCAAAATCAATGCAAGTGGTAAGAAGCTTCGTTAGACCGTCAATCTTCTTGGCAGCTGCACCTTCGACGATACAAACTTTGATTTGTTGAACGAGTTTCTTCAAGACTTTCATCTTGCTAAGCTCTCTGAAGTTATAATTTTTGTGTTTTTCACTCTTCAACAAGTCAAGGATGTGGGCTTGTAAATTGGAGAAGCTTGAGGTATCTGAAAAAATGTCAAAATTCAATACCACCGCCTTAAAAGCAGGAGAATTCGAAATAAAAGGGCCCGAATCTCGATTTGTGCTTGCAAATTCTATGAGCATTTTCAAATAACTACCTTCAAATAAAGTTGGCGTTAGTTCATCGTCTGTCAATTTATCAGTAGTCGAGGAACTGGTCCATTTATCAAAAAGCAATTCGGCATTAAAATTTACCTTGTAATGGTCAATTAACAAGCCAAGAGCCCAATAGCCGTCTATATTTTCGAATTCCTTTGCGATTCGCCAGTCGCTCTGCAAACACAGAAAGAGCAATCTCAGGGTTTCAAAAAACAACTCATTTCGCTGAAATTCATTCTCATACTCGTCTTTCATAACGACCTCAATCATTGAGAGAAGAAGGCCCGAGCCGCCCCAGCAGTATAAGGAAGTGCAAAAAGAATTGAAGCGATGGTACATGATTTCCTGGCTCTTGGACTGGTCAATAAACTCCACAAATTGTGCATCATTGATATCGAAAAGGAAGCTTGTGTTTCTCACCTTGGACTTTGCTAAAAGACTGGCGATTTCCTCCTTGCTTGGTAAATGATGGTTTGCAATTGCAGAAACGGCGTTTCTCTTGCTAGATAATGAGTCAGCACGGTTATCCTCACGATAGATTGCCTGCTTACTCCGTGACTGCAAGATCTCGTCTGCTCGATAGCTCATAAGAATAAAGTTTTCCCTCGATAAGCTGTCCAAAAACCCTACGATATTCAGATCGGAGAATTCTTTCTGAGACCAGTCAAATCCAATTCCAAGAAGGTAGAAAAGACTCACCCACTCAAAGCTTATGGCCAGATCTATCACCGCAAGATCTTTCACGAGCAACTCCTGCTTTGCAAATATGTTAGTGCTTGAAAGTGCCCCCGCTTCTTGCTCCAATGGATCTCCAATATAAAGCTTGTTCCAGCGAACATCGGCTTTTGAAATTGCCGAGCATGGAATCGACTCGCTATATTCTCCGTCGATATAAAGATTGAGATTCTGGTATGAATCGTACGTGAGCACAAAATGGGTAAACCCCTGGTTATTGGTGCGGATTTCCTTTAGCGTATGATTAAATGAAAACTGGCGTTTTGATCGATTGGCAGAATTGCTAATATTTATGAGAAACCTGCTGTTCAAGAGCTGGATTTGGAACACAAGCGTCTCACGATCGGCAGAATTTGCTAACAGAACAAGCGTTAGCGGCAGATACTCGTCGTCATTATTCACTTCGGAAAACGCTGGCACGTTTAGTTTAAGCCATGTTGAGATCGTGAAGCACTTCAGAATATTTGATTCTGGATTTATCGGAATGGTGACTGGTCTGGAGCCGAACTTATTGAATAAAAGTGCCAGATATTGCGAGGGACATTTCCCAAGAAACGAGAAAAGCATGTTTAAGAAGGCCTTTTTTGTCGCAAACGAAATCTGGGCCGTTTTGGCAAAAAGCGGTAAGAGGATCCGCTTGAACTGCTTTGCATCACAACCCAAGGCTAAAAACGAACTAAGAAGCCGCATCTTGGCGGTACATACTTGGTCCTGAAGCTCAGGAACACTTTTTTTGAGCAGAATCGCATATTTTTCAAAATCGGCAATCAAAACCGCCAATATCCCACATCTAAAAAGCTGGATTTGGCCCGTATAAAGCGTGGTTGTTGCACAGAAAATCACCTCATGTATAACTAGCTGAAAGTCAGCATAAACATCTGTGTCAAGCCCCGCAAGAAGTTCCAAACATGTCTTTATTTCTTGCACGTGTGATTCTGTGAAATATACTGGGCCAGCAGGATATTGGAGCACGATTTCATGGCGGGTAATATGGGCCAAAAGTTGAGGGTCTGAAGCCACATCACTGAGCTCAGTTTGCCAATTATTTAACAATTCTGTATCGAGTAAGAATTCAGGGAAAGCACGCGTTTCAAGGATTTTTACGATTTCCTGGTCAAGGGCATTTTCTGTGCCAGGGGTCAGTTCCAAAGAAGCCATGAATAATGTGGGGAGGATTTATTAGTGCAGTGGACTGAGCTTCGTATAGAAAGATTGAATGAAGGGGGATTTTGAGGGACCAATTGGAAGGTATTTTATGAGTTTTCTATCAGTCTCTAGAATTAAGAAATTTCAGGATTTTCAATTTTATACCGATAGAAGAGTTCCTCTTTTTTTCTTTGTTTTGTTTTTTTCTTTTATTCTGTTTGGTGGGATTTCAGCTGAGGCCTTTATATGAGGGCGTAACCAGTAACATACTGAAATCCTCGCGGTCCGGGGTCACCGTTACGGTGTGAGGGTTTTCCAGATTTGCAGTGCAAATCTTAGTTGGTTCACGTGGGTCGAACAAAATGTTACGTGGATTCATAATTTGTTTTTTGTGTGTTTTTTAATCTTTTCTTCATTTATAGAGGTTAAGAATTTGTTTGTTTGTTTGTTTGTTTGTTTTTATTTTTTTCACACAATCTAGCTTAATTATTGTGATAAATATCGCTAGCTCTGATGTCACCGAGGGACCTCTCCTTATAATGAAGACAAGAGGGTAGGCTTTTCACGTTCAATTATAGAATTTTGAAATTTCAATCCAAACAAAGGATAAAAATAAATGAAGTAAATCGTCTTGTATTCTTACTGGGCCCTTGGGTGGGATAAGGATCTATGCTTACTTGCATGTTACTGTATCTGATTGATTCTTAAGTAGGTGCAAACGTAGCAAAACTGAATATGAGAAAACGAAGAAAATCAAGCCTCCCGAAGTCTGAAATCAATTGATCGGCACCGAAGTCCCCGAGCATTTTCCTGAGTTCTTTGAGAAAGAAGCAGGCTCGATCGTAACAGAAATCTTCTGATTTCAAACCCTTCCTAAAATAAATCCGGTAGCTACATCAGTGCTTGGGGAGAAAATTATAAGCTTCGTAAATCTACATCCTCAAAGTTGATTCAAGATCCTAAAAAAAAGTTTTTGAGGTTCAATCTGCAGCGTTTGATTCACTCAAAATCTTACTTCTAAAGTTCAAAGTTCAAAAATGTTGCTCCTACATTACGCAAGCGCTCTCTTAGTAAAGTAGCTCTGTTAACCTAACAATACGAGATGTATAATATGATACTTACCCCGCCCTATTCCTGATAAACCCCTTAGAGTAACTGAAAAATATCATGCATTTTCATGAAAAAGGACATATTATACCGTTGTTGCGAGAGAAGTAGTTCCAAAAATGACACACCCTTTAATTCCATTATATCTATAAAAGAAGCTAATTACTTTCCATACAGAACGGTAGAGGCCCTCTTTTTCGCCATATGCAGTGCTTGACGGAGGGTATCCAAGGTCACATTAGCACCACCTCCTGAAATACTGACGTGACTAATAAGATTATCGTTACGCACAATGGTGATCCGAGACTCGGCACATGCCTCTTCGGCCTCGCCTTCTAGATCGGCCAAAAGCACCGATTGTGGGCCGGACTCTGTGTTTATGTCCACAAGACCAAATGACGACAGCACGGCGATTTTCAGAGTGTCAAGCAACAATGGCGAGGCCAAGTCCAAGTTTGCATCGAAACAGAATCTGCCGGAACCCTGGCTCAAGTGGCCAAAGTTACCCCGCAGCCGCACCGGCACACGCACATTAGGGTCAATGCCCAGATCAGATAAAAACACTCGCGGGAGCACGACATTATGCAAGGCAGCCATCAATGCATAATGCACAACATCAAATAATGGGCCCACCCGGGAAAATACCTTGATGTGTGCATATAACACGTATGCGTGTTTCTTTTTCGTGATGTTTATGGTCAGACTCAAGCTATGCAAGTCGTCTTCGGTCATATTGGCATCATCTGGATATGCTACATAAGTTTGGCCATTAGTCTCATTGGTTAGCTGATAACCGGGGGTCAATGTAAGCAGCAGAGCTGGGATCACGTGGGAGTGGAGCACGTGATTGTGAAGGGTTTGGGACAAAATCATCTCTTCGTCTGTAGGGGCCCCCGTTCTACCCCGGGCAACCTCCACCACAGGATACACCGAAGCGTATTTGGCATTATTATTGTTTGCTGCGCTTTCCGTGCCCAAAAAGTCGTCGGTTTCGTTGATTTCCGTGATTCCAAGAGTAATACCACAGAATGCATGTGTATCGCCGTTTTTCACAGTCGCCAGACCCACGAGCGAGTTTGTGCCCAATGCACTAAGCGAGCCAGGATTTGCTACTAATGTCCGAAATTCGTCATTTTGGCGCAAGCTAGGGCGAAGCCCGAGGGCAAGATGGCGCTCTAAAGACACCTCTGGTGTGATGCGTGCAAGCACTTCTGGAGGGAATACCGCTTGTTTCGCAGAAGACATGGCGTGTGTGTATATTTCAATGATAAAATAGACTTGTGGAATTTTGCGTGACGCTAGTCTATAGGTGATGAGGTTTGAGCGAGGTAATTCTGGGTCACGTGGGTTATGATCACGTGCAATTCGAGCTTGGATGTTAATTTAAATGTATTTTTTCAGTACTGAAACCCTAATTAAGTTAAATAAATGATGGCTGCCTACTTTACTTACATTTTTACCTTAAAGAGAGAAAATATATAATTTACTCTCCAAGTGAAATTTTGGTGGTGCCTTTTTTATTCTTGAATAAAAGACATTTCGCGTTTCGAATTTGTAGTTTGCGCATCCAAAGTCAGGATTCGGACAATTCTATGAATCGTCTACTTGAACTCCTAAAAATCTCTTCTGAAGTTAGTCCCCTGTAATGAGATGAAAATTCTCCTTTGTTTTTTTCTTATTTCTTTATTAAAATAAGGTTTCATTTTTTTGGTGAAGGAAGTGCAAGCAATTATTCCAAATAGCTTAGCCTTCCACACCCTCAGGGTCTTTTAAAAATAAGTAAGTCTGATGAACCATCAACTTTGATAAGACTGAAGGAATTAATTAATGCGTCATTGATTAGCTGATTGGCTTATCATATAGGTTCAGCCAAATTAATCTACAATCTAGAATAGAGATATTTTTGGGAGTGGAGTGAATTATTGACTGTCAGTTTCTATTCATCTTTAATTAAGATCTTGCAAGTTTGACACAGGCAATGTAATGTCACGTGAGTTGAACCCTAGGTTTTCTAATCAACGCCTATCCATGATATTACAAGCTAATAACGTGTCACAAGCAAGGTTCAATAATATTTTTTGATACCAGCTTCTAAGGTTAAATAACAAACGCTAGAAATTCGAAAGGAATCTCAGCCAATAATGCAAGAACACAGTGTAATATCGATGCAAACATGGAGTCAACCTCGCCAGGAACAATAAAGCTGTGGAACCGAGCCCCTCGATGTCAAAATTTACGAAGGCCAACGCGTTTTAAGGGCTAGTTATCTGACCTAAAACTCTCCAGCTAATTAGAATGGGCCTTAAAGAATGTGAATATAGAGAACTCTTTCTCTTAAGAGATCAAACAGGTATAACAAAACGTTACCATTTTCCAGAGGGCTCACAATTAGTCCGGGTTGATTGGTGTAAGAAAAGAAGAGAATAGGACTCTATTACGGCACGTGGAAAAAGTTTCCCAAAGAGGTAAAATTATCCGAAATACAGAATTTAGTTTTCAGGAAGACTCCTATCATCCATCAAGCTATCAACCTAGTTAATTGGTCGTGAGCGAAATAACCAACAAAATCTAGTCATTTGTTAGTGGAGATGAACTAATGCGAAAATGAAAGAGGGGAAGTTTGTGGTTTAACGAAAAAAGTCCCCGCCTCCATTCTCAGAGAAAGAGGGTTTGAAAGATAAGAGTCGAGTGCGAGGAGTCGGTTGCGATAGCACTCTTATCTCCGATTCAAGATTATAACAATTTGTTATCGGCGAATCAAATTGCGGAAATTACCAAGCGTGTGCAGGCGAGGCACCCGTAAACAGAAACTGATTACGGTTTCGGCGCGGACCCACGGGCACTCCCGGGAATGTACGGGTGCTTGCGGAGAAAAGAAAAACCCCCACGTGAATGTGGCCAAGGATGATTCGAGCGTCCCGGGAACGGACCTGCACACAGTGTGTTGTTTTGAGTCATCACGGTGGTTCTGACTTATTTAAGCACGTTCATTGGTCAGAACTCGCCACGCACCTCACTGTGTGCACACCTTCTAGGGGTATCTGACATGGGGCTGATCGCCGCTTTGCATTGCCCAGTAGAGATACGTGGACCCAGGTCTCGGTCGGCAATTTGATATTCTCCGGAATTCGTAAAAAAATCCCTCGGCTTTCTCCCTGAGAAAGCAAGGTGAAAAATTTGAAAAAAAAAAATCAAACGTACTACTTTTCTTTTCCTCACTCTCTCATATATTCTATTCCCCTCACTTTCTGTGCGTGTTTCGTAACTCCGGGGTTGATATTTTTTTTTTCGAAGAACGCCGTTGCTTGGTATAGACCCGCCCCAACAAAATATCGAGATCAGAATAGAAAAAAATAGAAAAAAGAAAAAAGAAAAAAGAGAAGAGAAAAATTTTCAGTTTTCAAAAGGAAAAGATCAATACAAAGAACATTCAATCAATTGTACGTATAACATTCTACACAAACCAGTTACTCCAAGACCCTCCAGGGCGGCTTGTTGTTCCTAGAAAACGTGTGCCAAAGGCTCTTAATTTTTTTTTCTCTCTCAAGTTCCTCGCAATCTGTCGCACAATTTATATAGCGCTTGAAATCCACCTCACCTGTTCCCTTACTTTTTAACTTTTTTTTTTTCTCCCTTCTCCTTCTTGAAACAAAAACCCTACCTCCCATACTAACTCATTTTCCAGCCAAATGGCGTCTTATCTCCCACAACAAGAGTTTGAGACCAATGTCTACGACTACGACGAAGTGCCTCAAAACACATCGTGGGCCTCGGCTTTACCCGTGGCCAAAGGCTTGTACAATCCAGAATATGAAAAAGACGCGTGTGGTGTTGGTTTTGCGTGCCACTTAAAGGGCCAGGTGTCCCATAAAATCGTGTCTGATGCTCGTGATTTGCTTTGCAATATGACCCACAGAGGTGGTGAGTTAAACCCAAAAGATGGAGACGGTGCTGGTTTATTGCTGTCGTTGCCCCACAAATTTTTGGCCCGGGAGTTTCTGTACCACTGTAACGTTGAGTTGCCGCCATTGGGCCAGTACGGAACGGGAAATGTGTTTTTCAAAAAAGATGACGCGGTTTTTGAGAAATCAAAGCAGACGTTTGAGTCGCTTGCGGCCTCTTTGGGACTTACTGTTTTGGGCTGGAGAAGCGTGCCTCATGATTCCAGCATTTTGGGACCGGCCTCGTTATCGAGAGAGCCATTGATCATGCAACCGGCAATTGTGCTCCGCGAAACATACGGACAAGATATTGCCAGCGACGAGTTCGATGCAAAATACCGCAAGAACTTTGAGAAAAACTTGTTTATTTTGCGTAAACAATCGTCGCACACTATCGGCTTGCACAATTGGTTCTACATTTGTTCATTGTCGACCAAGACCATCGTGTACAAGGGTCAATTGGCACCCAACCAGGTTTATGCCTACTACTACGATTTGCTCAATGCTGAGTATGAGGCCCATTTTGCCCTTGTGCACTCCCGGTTTTCCACCAATACTTTCCCCTCATGGGACCGTGCCCAGCCATTAAGAATCGTGGCCCACAATGGTGAAATCAACACGTTGCGTGGTAACAAAAACTGGATGCGGGCTAAAGAAGGTGTGATGAAATCGGAGCTTTTTGGCGACGAGTTGGAGAAATTGTTCCCCATTATCGAGGAAGGAGGTTCCGATTCCGCCGCTTTTGACAATGTTTTGGAGTTGTTGGTGATCAACGGCGTGTTGTCTTTGCCTGAAGCCGTGATGATGATGATTCCCGAGGCCTGGCAGAACGACAAGAACATCGACATGAAGAAAAAAGCGTTTTACGAGTGGGCCGCTTGTTTGATGGAACCTTGGGATGGCCCGGCCTTGTTTACCTTTGCTGATGACCGTTACTGTGGTGCCAATTTGGACAGAAACGGTTTGCGTCCATGCCGGTACTACGTGACCAATGATGATCGTATTATTTGTGCTTCTGAAGTTGGTGTCATTGATGTGGATCCGGCCACTGTTTTGCAAAAAGGCCGTTTACAGCCCGGCAGAATGTTGTTGGTCGACACAAAGGAGGGCCGTATTGTGGATGACCGTGAATTGAAGAGCACGGTTGCCTCGCGCTTTGACTTCAAATCATGGGTTTCTGCCAGTGGTATTACGTTGGCCGATTTATTCACCAAATTGGCCTCGCGTGAAGTTGATATCTCGTCGCCTGTTTACGACACCAAGCACACCGTGCAGACCGATCCACGTATGTTGGCATTTGGATACTCGCACGAGCAAATGAACACGATTTTGGCTCCAATGGCTGAAGCCAAAGAGGCGCTTGGATCGATGGGTAATGACACGGCGTTGGCCTGTATTTCGGAACAGCCACGCTTATTGTACGAGTATTTCCGCCAGTTGTTTGCTCAGGTGACTAACCCTCCCATTGACCCTATTCGTGAGGAAATTGTCATGTCTTTGGAGTGTTATGTTGGACCACAGGGCAACTTGTTGGAAATGAAGCCCAACCAATGTAACCGTTTGTTGTTGAAATCGCCCGTGCTCTCAAACAACGAGATCAATGCTATTCGTAACATCGAGACTGTTTACCCAACTTGGGCCGTGGCCAACATTGATATAACATTTGATCGTTCCGAGGGAATTCAAGGTTACATCAACAAGATCGACCAGGTTTGTCAGGATGCGTCCAAGGCAATTGCCGATGACAAGAAAATCATTGTGTTGACCGACCGTGCCACTGGATTTGACCGTCTCCCAATTTCTGCGTTGATCGCTACAGGTGCAGTCCACCACCATTTGGTTAGACAAAAGCAACGTTCGAAGGTGGCTATTTTGCTTGAGACTGCCGAGGCCAGAGAGGTTCACCACGTGTGTTGCTTGGTGGGTTACGGTGCCGATGGTGTTAACCCATACTTGGCCATTGAGACCTTGTGCAAAATGCGTGACGAGGGCTTATTGAAGGTCAACTTTTCCAACGAGAAAATGTTCAGCAACTATAAGGAGGCCGTCGATGCCGGTATTTTGAAAGTGATGTCGAAGATGGGTATTTCGACTTTGGCCTCTTACAAAGGTGCTCAGATTTTTGAGGCCTTGGGTATTGACAATTCCGTTATTGACCGTTGCTTTGTGGGCACTGCATCCAGAATCAAGGGTATTACTTTTGAGTACATTGCACAGGACGCGTTTTCCTTGCACGAAGCCGGGTACCCTACAAGAGAAACCATCAAGCCAGTGGCCTTGCCTGAAACCGGTGAATATCACTGGAGAGATGGTGGTGAAAAGAAGGTCAATGATCCTGCCGCTATTGCTTCGATCCAGGATGCTGTTAGAAATAAGAACGAGAAGGCGTACGAGGCATACTCGAAAAAGGAGTACGAGGCGATTAAAGGCTGTACTTTGAGAGGTTTGTTGGACTTTGACTATGAGAACGCTACGCCTGTTCCTATTGACCAAGTCGAGCCTTGGACCGAGATTGTCCGGAGATTTTTCACTGGTGCCATGTCTTACGGATCCATTTCTATGGAATCACACTCTACACTTGCCGTGGCCATGAACAGACTTGGTGGTAAGTCGAATACTGGTGAAGGTGGTGAGGATTCGGCCAGATCGCAGGTGAATGCCAACGGTGATACCATGCGGTCTGCCATTAAGCAGATTGCCTCAGGTAGATTTGGTGTCACCTCTTACTACTTGGCAGATGCCGACGAGTTGCAAATTAAGATGGCTCAAGGTGCAAAGCCTGGTGAAGGTGGTGAATTGCCTGGTCACAAGGTGTCCGAATCGATTGGTAAGACGAGACACTCGACCCCCGGTGTTGGATTGATTTCCCCTCCACCTCATCACGATATTTACTCCATTGAGGACTTGAAGCAATTGTTGTACGACTTAAAATGCTCCAATCCTCGTGCAAGAACCTCGGTGAAGTTGGTGTCTGAAGTTGGTGTTGGTATTGTGGCTGCAGGTGTGGCTAAGGCCGGTTCAGAGAACATTTTGGTTTCTGGAGGTGATGGTGGTACTGGTGCAGCCAAATGGACTTCTATCAAGTACGCCGGTTTGCCTTGGGAATTGGGTCTTGCCGAATCCCACCAGACTTTGGTTTTGAACGATTTGAGAGGCAGAGTTGTTTTGCAAACCGACGGCCAGATCCGTACGGGTCGTGACGTGGCCATTGCTTGTTTGCTCGGTGCCGAGGAGTGGGGATTTGCCACCACGCCCTTGATTGCCATGGGTTGTATCATGATGAAGAAGTGTCACCTCAACACTTGTCCCGTTGGTATTGCCACTCAGGACCCTGAGCTCAGAAAGAAGTTCCAAGGTACTCCAGAACATGTCATCAACTTTTTCTACTACATTGCGAATGAGTTGAGACAGTATATGGCCAAGTTGGGTTTCCGCACAATCAACGAGATGATTGGTAAGGCTGAGGTTTTGACGGTTAGAGATGATTTGAGAAATACCAAGAATGCCAACATTGACTTGTCTCCTATTTTGACGCCTGCTCATACCATCAGACCGGGTGTGGCCACTCACTGTGTCAGAAAACAAGACCACCGTTTGCACGTTCGTATCGACAACAAGTTGATTGATGAGTCCGAATTGACGTTGTCGAAAGGCTTGCCCGTTACCATTGACTGTAATGTTGTGAACACTGACCGTTCTTTGGGTACTACTTTGTCGTACAGAGTGTCGAAGATTTTTGGTGAGCAAGGTTTGCCTCACGACACGATCCATGTGAATGTCAAGGGTTCTGCTGGCCAATCGTTTGGTGCCTTTTTGGCCTCCGGTATCACATTGGAATTGGAGGGTGACGCTAACGATTACATTGGTAAGGGTTTATCGGGAGGAAGAATTATTGTTTACCCACCAAAGGCCTCTACTTTTAAGGCTGAAGACCAGATCATTGCCGGTAACACGGCCTTTTTCGGTGCCACTTCCGGAAGTGCTTTTATTAGAGGTATTGCCGCCGAAAGATTTGCTGTCAGAAACTCGGGTGCCACTATTGTTACTGAGGGAACTGGTGACCACGGATGTGAGTACATGTCTGGAGGTAGAGTCATTGTTTTGGGTAGTACCGGTAGAAACTTTGCTGCTGGTATGTGCGGTGGTATTGCTTATGTTTTGGACATGGCACAGGATTTCTTCCAGAAAGTTAATCAGGAGACTGTTGAATTGTCGAGTGTCACCGAGCCTTCTGAAATTGCGTTTTTGAGAGGCCTTATTGAGGACCACCGTCATTACACTGGTTCTGAAGTCGCTGACAATATCTTGAACGACTTCAACAGAATCTTGCCTAGATTTGTCAAAGTTTTGCCTAATGACTACAAAAAGGTTCTTGAGAAGGAAAAGCAGAAGCAATTGGAAGCTAAGAACAATGAGCTCAACAACTTTTTGAAGTCTATTAAGGAGGATCCTGAAAGTGATGCTACCAATGGTGAGGCTTCTAAGATCAAGAGAGGACATGTTCACACTCACGCAGCTGCCAAGAATAATGAGCCTAAGGTTTTGGACTTGGAGGATACTATCAAAGACCTTGAGCTTGAGAAAAAGGCCGTTGCACAAATCGATAAGGTCAAGGGTTTCATGAAGTACAAGAGAAGAAACGAGAAGTACCGCCCAGCCAAGGAAAGATCCAGTGACTGGAACGAGATGACCTCAAGATTGACAAAAGAGGAGTTGAAGTACGAAACTGCCAGATGTATGGACTGTGGTGTGCCATTCTGTACTTCCGATACTGGATGCCCAATCTCCAACATCATTCCAAAGTGGAACGAGTTGGTGTTTAAGGACAAGTGGTTTGACGCATTGCAAAGATTGATGATGACAAACAATTTCCCTGAATTTACCGGAAGAATTTGTCCTGCCCCATGTAATGGTGCATGTGTTTTGGGTATTAATGATGACCCAGTCAACATCAAGTCGGTTGAGTGTGCAATTATTGACCACGGTTTTGAACAAGGCTGGATTAAGCCTAACCCACCGCAGCACAGAACCGGCAAGTCTGTTGCCATTATTGGTTCTGGCCCTGCCGGTTTGTCTGCAGCTGATCAATTGAATAAGGCGGGCCACAAGGTTACTGTTTACGAGAGATCGGACAGACCAGGTGGTTTGATGATGTACGGTATTCCAAACATGAAGTTGGACAAGCGTATTGTCAAGAGAAGAACCGACTTGTTGGAGGCTGAAGGTATTGACTTTGTTTGCGGAACCACGGTGGGTGAGGATATTACTATTGAGGAGTTAAAATCTTCGCACGACGCGGTGGTTTATGCCGTTGGATCTACGATCCCAAGAGATTTGAAGATCCCAGGCCGTGATTTGAACAATATTGACTTTGCCATGAAATTGTTGCACTCGAACACCAAGGCTTTGTTGGAGAACAACTTGGAGGCCATCAGAGAGACGATTGCCGGAAAGAACGTCGTTGTTATTGGAGGTGGTGATACCGGTAATGATTGTTTGGGTACCTCGACGAGACATGGTGCCAAGTCCGTCACGAACTTCGAGTTGTTGCCAACTCCACCAAATGCTAGACCTAAGGACAACCCATGGCCACAATGGCCACGTGTTTTCAGAGTGGACTATGGCCACACGGAAGTTGCTGCTCACTACGGCAAAGATCCTAGAGAATACTCGATCTTGTCCAAGGAATTTGTGGGTGACGATGAAGGTAATGTGAAGGGTATCAAGACAGTCAGAGTCGAGTGGAAACGCTCTGACTCGGGTGCTTGGCAGATGGCCGAGGTGCCAGGCTCCGAGGAATTCTTTGAGGCCGAAGTTGTTTTGTTGTCGATGGGTTTTGTTGGCCCTGAGACCGATAAACTCGAGGTTGAGAAGACAAAGAGAGGCACTATTACCACGAGCGACCCTAGCGGATACAGAGTTTCTGCAAATGACAACTTGTTTGCTGCTGGTGACTGTAGAAGAGGTCAATCTTTGGTTGTTTGGGGTATCCAGGAAGGAAGACAGTGTGCGAGAGAGGTGGACTTATTCTTGATGGGCACTACCAGATTGCCAGGAAATGGTTCTGTCGAGCAACGTAACTTCAACTTATTGGAGGAGTTGGCCGAGAAGGTTTAAGCTTTTCAAGATTTGAAGTATGTGCTCATTGTTTTTATATATATTATACTGTTTCATCAATAATCATAATTTTCAACTTTTGATTGCAATTACGCGTGTAGAACCTTGCGATATTGAATGACTCTCAGGAGTTAGAGAGTGGGGCATCAAAGTCGATGATCTGAAGAGGTTTTGAGAAAATTCTTCTGCAGAGATTTGGGTTTCCATGTTTCGTATTTTTTTTTTTTTTTGAAAAGGGGTAGATCCTTGAGTGGACTTGATACTCCTTGCAGTATAAGATGAACTATTATCTGAAACTTCATATCAGAAAATTTGCTCTTAATCCCTAAAGATTCTTCTCTCCTAGGAGATATTTCTTAAGAATGTCGAGTTTAGGCGACTTGATACAAAATGATCTTTCTTTCTCATCAAACTTGTTTAGATCTTGCTCAAACAAGTAGTAGAATACTTGTATTTAAATCTCACGAATCCTTAAGGAAATCTTCTGGAATTAAGACTAGGTTGTACCGGGAGAATTATTTGTTCGACATTCAGCATCGTGTGACTGATATTATCTTGTCCCTAAAAAACACTACCAACAGGTAAAATTGCCATTGTCCTATTGAGTGAGTTAAAAAGAAGAATTTCGATAAGTCAATATTCATTAACCATCAAAACTAATCAAAGCCTTGCTTTTTCAAAAGAACTTCCCTTCGTCAGAATAGCGGCTTTTTCTTGTTCTTGTTCTTTTTCTTTTGTGTCTTGTTCTCCACTAAGTGTGGTATTTTTTTCCGTTGCCAGAGAGCTGGGGAATCAAAGATATGTGACAAGGTCCACATGAATAAGGAGTAATCTTATTTCAGCATCACACAACAATCAGGGTGGTGGGTTTCATAGCTATCATCAGGGGCAAATACTTTCTTTCTTAAGGATGTTTATACTTTTCTTTTACTAGAGCGTAATCAACGATTTTACTTTAAAAAAAAAGGTATCTACGTTTGAGGAAATTGTGTAGCTCGGATCATTGTAATATTTATAGACGGAGGATGCAAAAAGTGCATAGAGCTCTGATCTGTTCATGTGCCTCAACAATTTACATCTTTGAAACGATAAATACTAAGGTTCATATAGTTCTAGCTGTGATGGGAGTAATCGTAAAAAAAAAACTTGTGTGGGTGTGAAAAAAGTGTTACCACACTTAAGCCCTCACATATTTTTAGCACCACTGTTTACAATGGTGGGGAAACTCTCTCCGCTTGTTCACTAAAAACTATTTTTTTATACTTTTTTTTGCTGGAAAAACCAGCCAGATAATCAAGATCGAGTGATTTTGCATGCGGGGAGAGGAAAAGAGAGAGAAAAATAAAAGACAAGCAAGAAAAACGAAATTGATTCGAAAGCGTAAATGGGTTTACTAACCAAGTGAATGAATTACGCTTAGTCATGCTTACTGAAATATGAAACACTTTTCAGCGCTGAGATGCAATCCTCGGCAGACCCGGAAGTCGCTTTTCTCCAGAAAAACACTGGCAGAAGTTCCGAGGGCCATTAGGATTCCTGATTTGGAATGGGTGTGGTCTGATGCACCAATACACCAGTGCACCCGAACATCCATTCCAAACACCCATTCAAAACACCCGAGACTCATACTCAATGAGTACCCACACGGTAGGATAAATTTAGATTTATCAATTCATTTTTTTTTTCTTTCTTTTTCTTTGATAACAAAAAGCAACTTTGTTTAATGAAAGGAGCTTCTTTCAATATCCGAACTTATCATCACCTCGTAGGTATTAGGCTTTATGCGGGACGCATTCAAACATAAACATTCTTATGTTAGCATTGCGACACCACCAGAATAGATGGCTAGCGGGACACTTAGATTAGGATTCATGTATGGGTTTCAAGGATGAAAACAAATAATCAATTATCGCCTAACGATTGCGGCACGGAAAGCACGGATACTTATACAAGCTTATCCGAAAGATAGGGTCACACGCATTAATGTTTGCCCCCGGAAAGCGATCCGAATCAGCGGGCTTCCGTTCGTGGTTACATGTCTGATTAATATGCAAGCAAATTTTTACTATATGCACAACCATAACTCTGCCTAAGTGAGCGAGTTAGCCGGCGAAAAATGCACAGTGTTAACGTTAGACGGGCATTTCAACAATTGTAGTCTATTTTTTTCTTTCTTGATTTTTCTTCTCTTATCTCTTATCTCTTTTTTTTTTTTTTTTTTGTGTCTTTCTTACTATATCTTTCTCCAGACTTAGGCACTTCTGGAAAGAAAGACAAAAAAAACATTGATAAATGGAATCGCGGCTTAGACTATTTTCAGAATTCCCTTTTTGGAAATATATTTTGGGTTGCGAGTAATTGTTCCACAGTCTCATAATATCAACATTCTGCTGGTAGATCCGGTCATTTGCTGCAGGTTTGCAGAGTTTACCAAAGTGCATAGTTTACCCTCGGAAATTATGTGTGTGCAGAATATTGTGGGTACTCGACGACCTTGGCGTCCGGAATTTACCGCATCTGGCGGCCTATTGTCCTCGGAAAGATCTTATACCTGCCTCGCACGCACAAGGCGCTGCTGCAAACCCTCGGAACTGCCTGGATCGCTGAGGTTTTTTTTAAAACTTTTTTTTTTCGTCGAAATTTTATAAATACTCGAGCGCCCGATTTCTCGCTGAAAGCCTTTACGTTTTTTCCGTGAAGTTTACCCTTTTTTATTTTCAGTCAATCGCTATGCAATTCAAATCCTTGATTGCCGTTGCCGCCATTTCCGGCTTGGCTGCTGCCAACAGTATGTGAAAATCATGGGACCAAAAACTAAAAAACGAACGATATTCTCTCTACCCCTATTTTTAGCAAATCGGCTAAATGGGGATAACCTCCTTGGCTGCTCCTCAAAGTCCGTTTTATTGATACCTCTTTGTCATTTCTTATTCATACTATCAACTCTGGCTGATTGAAAAATCTCTATTATTCTCTTTTCTTTTCTTTTACTTTTTACCGTTTCACTTTTTATTTCCTCCTTTTTTTTTTTGTGTCCCTTTACATTCATTTACCCGCCCACACAAATACTAACATTCCCCTTTTTAGACTCTACTTTGACCACAGCCACCCCTTCTGTGGCCCTGGGCTGTTCTTTCAGCAGCTTCACTGCTACTGTTCCTGCCCAGGTTGCCCAAGTCGCTGCTTGTCCTACTGCCATTGGTGACATTACTATTTCCGGTGACGCCTTTGGTTCCATTGATCTCACTGGTGTCAGACAAGTTTACGGTAACTTGCTCATCAACAACACTCAACAGGCCACTGTTTTCAACGCGCCAACCTTGCAATTGGTTTCTGGCCAACTCAAAATCACCTATGCCACCATCTTGAGCAACGTGAACTTGGCCCAATTGACCACTGTTGGTTCTTTGGTTTACAACGCTTTGCCAGCTTTGACCTCCACTGGTTTGACTTCCGGTGTTACTTCTGCCGACAGCATTCGTTTCACCAACACCGGTTTGACTTCTTTGGCCGGTATCAATGTGTACAAGTTGACTAACTTCGAGGTTAGTAACAACGCCGACATTGCCACCATTGACTCCGGTTTGACCTCTGTCACCGACTCCTTGACCATTAACTACAACTCCGACAAGGTCGATGTGTACTTGGACAAGTTGACTACCGCTCAAAACATCATTTTCCAGAAGATTGCTTCTCTTTCTGTGGGTAACTTGACTGCGGTCAACGGTTCTCTTTCTTTGCAATTGAACACCTTCGAGTCCTTCAACTTCCCTGCCTTGACCAACATTGGTAACTCTCTTGCCGTTGAGAAGAACGACGACGTTGAAGAGCTTGGTTTCCCTCTCTTGAAGTCTATTGGTGGTGCTCTTAGCATCCAGGACAACGAGCACTTGGAGTCCTTCTCCTACTTCCCTAACTTGACCACCATTGGCGGTTCCGTCACTTTGGCTGGTGCTTTCAACAACGGTTCTTTCCCTAAGTTGAACAGAGTTGCTGGTGGCTTCAACTTGACCTCTACCGGTCAATTGTCATGTGCCTCTTTTGTCCAATTGAACAGCGCTGGTGACATCAAGGGTGACAAGTTCTACTGTCAAGGTGCCTCCTCTACTGTTTCCTCTTCTTCTTCGAAGAGCGGTAACGCCAACGGCCAATCTACCAAGACTGCTGGTTCTTCTTCCGGTTCTTCTTCTGCTTCCGCCACCTCCACTTCTACCAAGAGCTCCGGTGCTGCTCCAGTCGCTTCCGTCCAATTGATCACCGTCGCCGGTCTTTTTGCTGGTATTGGTTCTCTCTTGTACTGATTTTAAGTTGCCTTTCATACATTGGGGGCTTTTCGAAAAAGTCCCTTCTTAATAATATTTTTAAACATTTCTCTACCCGTTTTATTCCGAATTTTCGATAATAAATAAAAAATAACTACATTTGAATTTTTTTTTGCCAGCTGTAGCCTGAAGACAAACAAACTCGAACACTGTCCAATCTGCGCCTTATGTAATGTACCGTTATGTTCCTGAACAATATTCATAATCTATCAGTCGTTGTTTTCCTTTCAACGATACTGCTGAGTTGACGAGTATCAAAAACTAAAATCAAATGTGGGAGTTCAAGCCACTAGAGCATTCATACGTGTGTATATAATTTTGCTTGAAGAAATCGGGCACGATGTTTCTATGAACAGTTTTTCCACGCCTACTGCAGTATCCAGTATGAAAAGTGTTCCCTCTAAAGTAATCTAAAACATCACATTCTCGTCTGATGCTGACTCATCTGTGCGGTGAAAGATCTTCTGGTATTGCGGAAAGTATTATTTTACGATCGATGCTCAAGAATGTGACACAGACTTTATTACTAGCGACTTTCATTCATCTTATTTGGAAATGCAAATTGTCGGTAGAAGAAAAAAGTTTCTTCATCAGGTCGTTATACTGAACGAAGAAATAAATTCACCTTCAAAGAACCTGCGTGGTATAGGACAAGTCCCGGAAAATTATTCCGTTGGTTAGCTCTATTTCTGATCCTATTTTTTTTATTTTTTTATCAGGTCCCCCACGCTCTCGCCACCGGTGCCATAACTTTCACAGAAACAAAAATCATAGCCAACAAAAACTGAAGAAAGACATGTGGCTAATTTTGCCGAATTTTGGTGAAATAATTAGATGCTAAAAATAACTACGCGGGGGACTAAATTTTTTTTTTTTTTTTTGATGCCGTGCACACATCTATTTTTGTTCTTGTTTCTTTTTCTCAATTTACATTTTTAGCGAGGGGAATGTTTGGTTCCTCAATGATGCGTTGCCCTTTTAGGCAAAAAGCAATCCGCGCACATGCAAGATCTCGCAAGAAGATTGTCGAAGTTTGGTTGTTTCCCTTTCTATTTTGAACAACCCTTCCCTTTTTGAAGCTGAAAAAGAGGGAGATAGGAATAGGTTTCAATAGAAGTCCAATCATACCAAAAAGAATACGTTCTTATTGCTTTTCAATATAAGTGGTGTGGAGAAAACGTGCTTGAAAAGACGGGATTCGGGACTCGGGGATCTTTTTTTAAGCCCGAGCCGCGAGCCGCGCGCGCCACCCCTTTCTGCATATAGTGACACGCGGGGGCGCATCTCCCCCAACTTATGACGATGTAACTGGCTGGTTGCAAGTTGTTATCCAAAAATAGAAACACCACGGTACGTCATTTCCATGCATTTCCATGAGTTACATCAGTAAACCGGATCAAGCTGGGGGTATATAAGGCCAGGGAAATATCCACAATAGCATTAAATTTTTCAACATCATCATAAACAGATATCCAAGACTCACAAATAAAAATATAACAAAATGAGATCCACCACTTTCGCTTTGACTGCCCTCGCTTCTCTCTCCGCTGCCTCTGCAGAGAACGTCTTCTTCACTGCCAAGAGTTCCGACAACTCTGTGAACGGCCCAATTTCCTCGATCCACGAGGGTGCGGGAATTAACTACTTTTTGGTTGCCACTGGCGCATCCGCCTCTGGTGAAGTTTTCGACTTGGAAAACGGTGTTGCTTCCAACAAACAGGGCAACTTCCCTGCTAATGTTGGTGTTTTGGGCAGCTACTTGGCCGCGGGCCCTGCTGTCTCCCCATCAACACTCAAGTTCAACGGAGATGCACTTGAAAGCTACAACTTCTGGGCCTGTAAAAACACCAACGACCCATACTCATACTCGGCCAACAGCCCTGTTATTGCTGTCAACAGTAAGGACAACTCCACCGCTCCATTTGGCCAGTGTACCCCTGTCACCATTTCCAAGTCTGCTGTCTCCTCAGGCTCCTCGTCTGCTTCTGCTTCTGCTGCTGCTTCTACTTCTTCCGCAGTTACTTCTGCTCACAACGGATGGACTAACGGTACAACGGTCACCACTGATATCACTGTCACTGGCTACACTACCTACTGTCCTGCCTCTACTGTGGTCACTATCACCACCTGTAACGAGAAGAAGTGTGCCCCTACCACTGTCACTGTGACTGAGGCCACTACTTTGACTGTCACTGGCGAGTGTGTGGTTCCTACTACTTTCACCACCACTCCATCTATTTCTACCCACTACAGCTCTGCCGCGGCTGCCTCTTCTGCTTCTTCTGCCGCTTCTTCTGCTGCTTCCTCGACCCACTCTACTGCTGCTTCTGTCACCATTTCTCAAGGTGGTGCTGATAAGGCTGTTGTTGGAGCTGCTGGCTTGATTGCAGGTGCTCTTGCCTTGTTGGTCTAAGCATGCCTGGCGCAATAACAAAGTGAGATTTCGCCAATGACATCTGCTTTATTTTTACTTATGAAGAGTCGAGACTAATGTCCGTGACTGTAATTATGAATATATTATGAATTAAAATTTAGAAACAAATAATCGATGTTGTTGTCGTAGAAAGTATATTTTTTCCCTTTGGCAAGTTATGAATCTGATTTTGCGATTCCAAGTATTCTCTGAAATGAATCCTAGATTGAGATATTCTACAACGTTCCATTTGCTAATTTTAGACCTCTTTCGGCACTAAGTATCCTCATTGTCGGCCCACCAACGCTTTGGGTGTGCACATAGCACCGATGGCCGGAAATACATAGCATGTATTTCGGCGTATGATTAAAACAGGTGAATATGTATTAAACAAAGAGAAGACACAGAATTGAACAAAAGAGACTTTCGTTTTAATGATGAACTTAAAAAAACAGTCTGTTTTTTACCACTTATTTTGAACACTGGCGGGCTGGTCAAGGACCAAATTAAGTATACAGGATCGCCCAACAAGTGGTCACGTGATAATCGCAAACGTTGGTCACTAATCAAGTAATCTATCTATGCCTGATAAGCTCTCAACTTTCTCTTCCCCTATTAGATTTTTTGATTTCCTATCCTTCTAGCAAGATCTAGTATATAAAAAAAAAATCAAGAAAAAAACAGGAAAAGTGAAATAACAAAACATCTATGAAGGTTGTGAACTTAGCAGTGTTGGCGTTTGCCTCGTGTATTTTGGCCAAAAACATTTTCTACCTAGATGACCTCGTATCTGCCATGAACAAAGAAAAAAGAGAACCCAAAAATGTCATTTCTCTAGATTCTCTTAAAGACGACGCCGAAAACTCAGTTTACGAAAATGAGTCTGGTGCAAAACGTGATCTTCAAGAAGTTTTACAACCTACGGCCCCCTTGCTTCAAAGTTTGCTTCCACAATTCCGCCAAATTTCGGTTTTTTCCGGATATTTGCGTAATGACGAGGAGTTTGTTAGTCAGTTGGAGAATGATAATTCGTTTGTTTTGATAGTAGCGCCAACAGATGAGGCCTTTTCCAGGGTTTCTGTTGAAAAGGGGCAAAAACCATGGGAATACCCCGAAGAAATAAAGGGCAATGATACTGATGACGAAGTGATCAAAAGAAATCTCAAGCATCTTGTCAAATCTCATGTTTCTGCACCTATTGATCGCCAACTGGCCGGGAAAAAGCCCATTTCTTTATTAAACGGCAAAGAAATAACCATCGAACATTTGTCCGGACCAGATGATTATCAGATAGCAGTAAACGGCGAGAAAATCCCGGTAGTTTCTATTCTCCAGGCGGAGAATGGTGTGGTGTTGGTTGTTGACTCCGTATTGGAGTAATAACATGGTTGTTTTCGGTTGTTTTCGGTTATTTTTAGGTTGCCAACTACTTCGAAAGTAATGGTGAAATCTGGTTTAGTTCTTCATGTTCATTTAAAAAAGAAAAAAAAAAATAGTAATAAAAAATAATATTGGTTTATTTCTGAATACAATGGACGCCGTCCTGTTGACGCGCTTGTCATTTTAAACACTGATTGTTTTCCCTTGTTCAGGGTTGCGTATGCCTTTCTACTTGTCCAAACTAACTACTCCTTGCTCCACCTCGTTCCGGCCCTCTGTCGTGTACTCAAGCTTCCATTTAAACTTCAAGGGTTTCGAAAGTGGGTTCTCCACCACAAACTCTTGTGAAAGGCCTCTTTGGCTGAATCCGTAAATACTGTTACCACTCTGAGGTTTCAAGTCCAATTTACATCCTTTAGCAGCAGCAACCATCAATTTTACGTTCGACTTGGCACTGCTGGCCTTGTTGCTCACATAGAAAACACCATGGTAGCGCGCGGACGTGGAGTCAGCAGATGATTCTGCTTCTAATTTAAGGCCAGCATTCTCATACACCACAGTAGAGTGCACGCTGGTGGAGGCAGGCGACTGTTGCACTTTCAGCGGGGTAGAAGAAGGGAAATTGAAACCAAATGGATCTAATTGGCTAGTCGTATTGTTACTGTTGTTGCTGTTGTTGTGGGTGGAGGTGGTATTTGACTGAAGTTGAGGAGAAGGTGACGTAAAATCACCCAACAAGTCAAGACCATTTCCTTGGCTGGTCTGGTAGGAAGCAGAAGGTGTAGGCTGCTGAAGAGGAACTTGAGGTCTTGCTGCCTGAGCACCAAGAGAAATTGAGCCACCGGATCCAAAGAAGTCTAATGGGTTTACTTGAGCAGCTGGCTTTCCCTGTGAAGTAGGCTCAGTGAAGGCCAAATTCGACAATTCGCTCAACAAGTCTTGGTACCCCTGTTCATCCTTACCTGTGGAATCATTGCTGATTGGCTCATCGTCGAAATCAATCAAGTTCAATTCTTGAGCGGCTGATGCACCAGCAGCACTACCCTTTACCTTGATCTTGGAAGCTGCTTCAGCATCTCCTCCCTTCAAAAGTTGGAATTTTTCAATCAACTGATTAATCAAGTCGTTAAGAGCAAGTAATTCTTGCACGTGCGCATCGTCATCGTGCTCCTCTTCGATAATTTTGCCGACAATAGGCTGCGAGGTTTTCACAGCACTATACAATTCGTACAAAGTTTCATCAGATTCACTTATGGTGGCTCCAGAAGCTTCCACAGAGTTTAACATTTCGGCAAAAATCTCCGATTTGCGTTGTAAACGGGCCAAGTCCTCCGAGACCTGCTTCTTATTCACCTCTACGTTATCATCCTTGAAACCCGCCATGATCTTCATCAATTTATTGGCCTCTTGGAGATCTTGGGGCTTACCTCTACGGATCAATTCCTGTAATTTTGCGCTATGCACAACGGCCTCCTCCTTCTGTATTTCCTCAAGAGACTTAATCGTGTCGCTTGGATTCAAAACAGCAACATCTTCCAACTTGACTTCGGGGAAAACGTATCCCTTATTCGCTAACAACCTGTGCATATCACGAATATAGCCAAATTCCTCCTTATATTTAGATGTCTTGCAAATGGTCTGGTACCATTCCTCGATCTGGGCCAAGATCATCCGTTGCACGCGACTGTAGCGTAAGGTAGGGCGCTCGGGGAATTTCTTCACCAATTCATTCAAGAACTCCTTACGGGAAATTTGCAACTGGAAGGGAAAGCCACAGTTCTTCACCAAATTGTCTAAAAGATGCAACGCCAATTCTGCGGTTTGAGGATCACGCTGATTAATCAACTTGACAATGGCAATTGCGGTTTCTCGTGGCACAGAACCTTGTTTCGCATTGACATAGTCACAGATTTCCAAGTTGAGGGCGAGATTTGGCTCTTCCAATGTTGGACGACATGCTCGGTCTGAATGTTAGTACGGTTCATGATTATAGTAAGGGATATCCTGTTCAATAAATTGAGACGACTTGAGTTCAGACATGCTTTGAGCTACTTGATAAAGCATGCCTTTTTGTTTGGAAAACTTTGGCTTTCTTTTCGTTTTCAATTTGCCGTGTAATAACTGGGCATTATCGTGTTTCGAGGTGTAACCCTCAAACTCAAGTAAGTTCAGTGTCTCCCCCACAAAAGCGCCGCCTCGTAGAAGCAAACATAGCTCAAGCCCAGACTCGATGATTACATACATATTCTCCGCAAGAGCTTCGGGCTAATATTAGAAAGCGAGTACCCGGTCGAACTGCTTGACATGTTTTTTTGTTTGGTTAAACCTGAGACGTGTGGACCCGGGAGACGGCCACGCTTAATTATCGGTGCTGGTGCGTTGCCGTGATTGTGGTGTACGGGTGTGGTATATCTCCGGATTCTTGGCTCAAATAACGAGCTAAAGAAGTGTGTCAGCAAGATGTATTTTTTTGCGTTTTTCCAGACTTTAGATATTTCCAAATCTTTAAACGCTATTCTAAAAATTGAGTTATCCCTTTGGCTTACTAATTTTTTTATTTTTATTTCGTTTTAAGGTTCAGCTGAAGAATTGAATTTGATGGCGGCAATTTTGATCCCTCACGGACTCACGGCGCCACACAAATTGTCTTATCAAAAGCACAAAAGTATTTGAAATTCACGTTTTCCTTAAAAGTTTAGAAAGCAAACAAACAATTTATTTCAAAGAAGACTCCCGAGAAAAAGGACGATTTTAAGTTTAAGAAACATAATTTGTGAGCTGAAATCTATCTATTCAAGAAAGGTGTACGAATTGCAGCCATCCGTACCCGCTATTTTCCGTAATATTCCGTGCTCATGTTCCGTCGACATCCGTACATCTCACACATCAAAAGAAGTCGCGCAAAGTATATAATTTTTGATGATTTCTTCCCCGCAATTTTTACCCAGATTTGAGAAACAAGCCTGAAAACGAATTGTTTGACGTGAAAATTCTGCTACTTCAAAAAATACGTAAAGAAAATGCCCCCAGCAGAACAAGACTCCACGCCCAAAAATGGCGAGGACGATCCGCTACACCTCAAAGATCTTGCTGTCGATTTCGATTATCTAATGTTTAAAATCAAGGATCATGTCGTTGGGTTATCTGAACTTACAAATAAGTCGGTGGCTACGAAAAAGCAATTAATTGAGAATGATTATTTCATTAAACAGCTCCAACTTGACGCCCAGCTAGCGGATGCGGACGCCATTCTAAAAGAATGTACGGATCTCGAATTGCTATTCATGAAATTGGGCCAATTCCAAGGTTTTGTTGATGATTTTAAGATGCGCCTCAATACACTTGAGAATAAATTTTCATCTTGATCAAACAGCTCTAGCAGGATCTCCATACTCACCTGTGGTTTGCGTTGTACTGACGCCATTTTTAGACGACAAGTGTGAATCTTTTGGTGGATTAGGTGATGAACTCACCGCCACGTTCCCTGCCTTGTTATGATACTTTTCCACAAGATATTTTTCTAGCATGACGAAATTTCGCAGGTTACACTTGTAGGCAATATTAATAATGTCTCCTACAATTGGAATCAACCCCATGCCGAAATCAAAAATGACATTGGCCATCATCTTCAGTCGTAAGTTTGTTGGAAGTCCGCCGTGAATTTTCTCAGCTTTTCTTACAAGCTGAAGAGCGAAACAAAGCGCAATCACGTCACCAATCCAGGGAAGAAGACCAATCACTCCTGCCCAACCAAAACGGAAACCACAAATGCTTAATTGCAAATCCAAACGGTACGCTTTCCTTTTCACTGAGTTGAGCACTTTCAAATCATGCTCTGCAATAAAACCTGGAAGTTTTCTCTTTCTCTTTGCACCTCTGCGCTGATAGAAATGTAAATCATCATCGGGGATAGTCTCAAAGTATGGATCATCAATACCACCCACTTTTAAGACCGAGTCGAGGTTTGTCTATAAGATTAGTATTTGATTGCTAAGTTGCGATTTTTTTGTATTTAGTTTTGCATTGCTCGCTGTGAACGCACCTTTTTCAAGAAATATTTGTAAAGCAATTGAGACATGATGACAGTGGTTAAGAGTAACTGCACGCTTTTCGCTGTTTTGTTTAGTTTAGTAAGGTGAGTGAGAAAGATAAAAAACAAAAAAAAAATATTAATGCAGAAACAAATGCAAGTTGCTCTTTTATTCTTCAGCTGACCGCGTACTTAATCATGCACGGCTGGCTGGTGCACTACATACAGGAAATTCACAAGCAAAATAACATGAGGTTGGTTGGTTGGGGTCATTTGTCGGCCTAAATTCGGTTTTGCTGCTTTAATTTAGCAAAATACTCCTTGCGCATATTTCTCAAATCAGGTGGCTGCTCGATTCCGATTTTATCACGAAATTCGTTGATGTCTTCCTCAAGAACATTTTCCCAGTAAACATTGATTAAGGGCTTAGAATTGAGCCCGCTCTTGAAAGCCCACGGATAGTAAATATTATAAAGCCGTTCTTTCTGCGACTTTTTAAGTCTAAGTGGAGCCATAAGGGCACCTAATCCTGGCATAATGATTCCCATGTTCATGAACTCCAACACCTTGACCGCAATTTCTCCTTCTATAATAATAGGCAATCCGGTGATTGCGTGGTAGAAATCATGACATTCTCTATATCTTTGAAAGATGTATGCAAGTTCCTCATCATCGATGTATCTGACAGGAACTCTAGTGTCAGGTGACACACCTTCACGGTCAAGCCACTTTATGTAAGTATTACCGATAGTATTTTCAGGCAAAGATCTCAAGTACTGCAAGTCCAAAGAGGTACTCGTGATTCTAGGACGTTCTCTCAAGATTTGGCGGCCTACCGGGTCTGAAAGCATCTGCTTCTGAAGTCGTTTTAACACAGGTTTAATTGCTGTTGACTCACCAAGAGCAACGATATTTTCATTTCTCTCGGGATGGAAGTAGGAGCCAATACTTGAGCCAGCAAACATAAGGAGCTTCTCAATGTTGTAGAGTGGGACATGCCCTTCATATTCCGGCTTTCTTCTCTTAAAGTATTTGTTTCCATCCGGTTCCTTTCTCGACTTGTTCAACGCGGTATTCGGGTTTTCACAATGAAGCTCTCCACGTTCCATTTTGGAGGCGAGCCTATTATTTTCATTGAAAAGTAATGAGCCCATTGCGGTGGCAATCGTGCCCAAAATAAACGGCCGTTTCTGTGTGACCGACCTTGAGATAAGTGAACGTGAAAGCATAATAAATTATCTGAAAATCACGGGTACCAACAATATTCTAAATCTTTTTTCTTCTAAGAATTGACACCTAGGAAGGGGTTTTCAAACCAGTCAACGAATGAAGCCGTTATTCGTAGATTCAAAATTATTGCACGTGTGGGGAGATGTCCGAAAATGTCCGATCTCTGTAAAGCAGAAGTGTGCGCGTCTAGACCAGAATCGCACCACCTTTTTTTCTTCTTTTTTTCTGTTCGTGTCCTCGCAGCACGCCAAAAGATCCTTGCACCCATTCACCCATTCACCCACACGTCACGTAGATTTCGAATTTTGGTAAATGAGTCCGGCAATTACGACCATGATCCCCACCAACATACCCTGATTCTTGTAAGGGCCAATCACGTGATTTAGTTGTTTCATATACGGATCAGTATCGTTATTGGGCACGTTTTCTAACCGCTCATTTGGGATCTGCTTATCTGTAGGAACTTCAGTAATTTGAGCGGTTTCCACCGCCAGTTCTTCGCTGATATGCGCCAGGCCTAATGTAGTAGAGTTAATTTCCTCGGCAATCGGCGGTTCTGGAAATAAGTTTGGTACAGAAACGCTTGTTTCCTTGTCTAGCGGGAGAGATTCGTCAGATGATTTAAGAGGTAATTTCTCGGTTCCCAAATTTGGAGTTTCATTGATTTGGTGCGTTGCCGTATGAAGCTCAGCTTTCAATTGGGCAATTTCGGATTCAAGCATGGATACACGCAGATCCAGGGCCACAAGCTTGGCCTCATGATCACGACTATTCTTTTGTAATTTCTCCCTTTCCTTCTGTATACTTGCCTCTTGCTCACACTTGTGCTTCTTCACTTGTTCCTTCACGTGCCGCGTGTTAATATCGTCCACGCTTGCAGCGTAATTCTGGAGAAACACATCGAGCGAAGCCAAAATCGAGTTTTGTTGTTTGATTCTGGCCAAACTGGCGCTCAAATAGTCGAGTGTTGACAATAACTCCGGCGCCGTGCGGAGTCCAGAATTTGGATATAGTCCCGCATCTGCATTTTGATGTGAGGCCGAGTTTTCGAACATTTCGTCAAGTGAAGGCACGATATCGGAGAACATTCCGTAGTCAAACGCACGTGCCGCCTGCCGTTTTGGGTCCAGCTCAGCATCATCTACAGACGAATTAGAAGTAGAAGTAGAAGTAGCAGAAGAAAGAGAAGAAGGGTCCGGTGCAAGCTCTGCACACAATTGCTGGATAAATTCGTAGTGGCGCATTTCGGCGTCTCCGAAATTGCTCAACGCCAGTTTTGTGAGCCGAGGGAACACGGCGTGTACGGGGCCCTGAGGACTATTGGAAACCACGTTAATAGCCTCGATCTTAGCACTGATTTGCTTGTGGCTGGTCTCGACCTGGATATTGAAGCCCAAATTAAGCGTGTCTCCCACATTCACAGGGACCGGTTCGGCGCCTAATTTTTCCTGGTTTACAAACGTACCATTGGACAGGCCCATGTCTTGGACCATCACACGTCCCAGTTTTGCATCAATAAACATGCACGCATGATTTCGTGAAAGAACTCGTGAGTCAAAATACCCGTTTGTCACGTGCGGCTTGACCTTGGTACCTGTTGGACGGCCCAATTTACAAGTCTCCGGGAAAAACGGCACGTGTACAGTTTTCGTAGCAAACGTATCGTTAAGCAGCGCAAGTGTCACATAAAACTCGGCCTGATGCCGTTTTTGGGGCCGGTTTTTCGCCGCTGAAAGCGTGGGCCGCGTGCTCCCACTAGATCCCGATTCATTGGCCAAAAACAGCGGTGCTGTGACCACTTGTGATTGTGAATTGGACCGCCGCCGATTACCCGAAGTCAGACTTAGACTGTTCTCGTTACCAGCGCCCGATTTATCCAGCGAATGGCGCAGTGTTGATGTTGATGTTGATGTTGCCGAGGGCCTTTGTGGCTGGGGCGGAACAGGTTTGCGAGAACTCATGGAAAAGAAATGAAAAAAAGAAGACCACAAAAATTAATATTTCCGAAAAGCGGGTATGAAATTGGGTCCCGTTTTTTTGTTATTCTATTCTCACTTAAGTTAAACGTTAGATCTCGTGATCTCGTGATCTTCGTGTTCTTCGTGAGGCGCGTTGGTATCGCCTGGCGCGGGGGCCCAGTGCAGGGCAGGCCAGGCGCAAAGTTTAGGGCCTCGCAAGAAATAAATTAGGGCCAGGATTTGGGGAGCCTCTCAGAGGCAAAACTAGCGAGAAACAGCAATTAGAGAATTGGAGGTTCGGGGTGTTTAATCTGATTGAGTGAGGAAGGATATAAAATTTAAAAGACAAGTGTTTGAAGCGGTTTGTATTTTTGTTTTTTTGTTCCATTTTTTTATGCAAATTAGAGATTATATGGAAATGAACTATAGTCACGTTGAGGATGGAGGGTGAGGGTGGTGGTCAGTGCAGCGGTCCTCAGATAATAAGTGATAAGTATAAAGATTCTACGAAATCTCTTCACACATAATTTTGCTTATTTCTTTCTCAGGGGTTCTATTCAGCAAATCAGATATCTGAGTATAATATAAGGGGAGAAAAAGGGAAAAGAATGAAATGAAAATCTGAATATATTCTCGAAATTGATCAAAGGCTCACATCTTAGAATCAGCAGTGTGTTTAACAGCTCTCAGAAACTGATAGGTAATTCTGTGTCTAGTGAAAGATTCTTTTTTTTTTTTAAAAAAAAAACACTTATTTAAACAAAGAAATAGTAAACTCCGTCAAAGTAATAAAGAAAAAAGTGTTCATGTGAAAAAGCTATCCTTATCAAATACCAGATCACTACTACCCAGGAAACAAAAGTCAGAAAAAAAAAAAAATAATAAAATAAAATACGACGCGCGCCAAATTGGATCAGTATACGCCGCGAAATCATAACATCATCATCATCATCATCATCATCATCATACCTTCAATCACTTCCCCCTTGTTTCTTCTCTCAATTCATAAATCAAAAAGACAAAAAAAAAAAAAAAGACAAAAAACAAGAAAAAAAAGTTTCAATGTCATATTCATCATTGACCTCAACTGCTCGGATTCTTCAGGAATCTAACCAGATTCTTGCAGATACCAGTGACACGATGGCTCAAGTTATTGCCGATACTGGGCGGCTACAAAAAGTGCTTGCGCCAGAAAAAGTTTTCGGGCTTGTACCAGAAATGGACGTCTATGCGGCAAAGAAATCGGTGGATATTGATCTCCATCCACAACTTCAGCTTCTTGGCGATATTTGTGAGAAAAAACTCCAACGGCTTCGGCGGAAAAAACAGGAGTTAGAAGCACAAAGAAATATTTTAAGAAGTCGACTTGAAACGGCCGAAAACAGGTCGCCTATCCGCCTGAAAGTGGGAATGTCAAGTAAACCCCAGGGTTTTGTATCTGAAAAGGCTGCTGTTGCACATTTGAACTTCTTGCGCCAGAAAAGCTCTCGTTTAAGTTATAATTTGAAGCAGCGTCAGGCCAAGGGCAAACGGGCAAATCTAGGAGACGTACCGTCGCTTCAACCTTTATAATTTGAGGGGGATGAAAAAAATTAAAAGAAAGAAAATTAAAGACTAGGGTATATGGCATGCGTTGAAATCGTTTATTATTGGCTGTTAATCCAAAACAGGTATTGTACAAATATGATATGATGATATGCGGAGCTCATTCCTTATCGTCTTCCGATTGCGCCACCAAATCTGCGCCATTCATATGTTCGATGGTGGTAATATTGAGTCGTTTTGCCAATTCTTGTGCAAATTGCTCACCAACTTCCTTGACCGAGCCCTTAAATTCAGGGCGCAACTCGCGGATTGACGTAGCTCTAGTTCCTGGCAACCCGCACATTGTGTATGTGTTCAAAAAGCGAAGGTCTGGATTCACGTTTAATCCGATACCATACGAAGTGACTGCTCTTTGGATATTACACCCAACAGAACATATCTTTAAGTTATCTTGTGCCATCCAAACACCCGGGTTTTCGTTCACGTAACTGGACAAACTGTACCTTTTCTCAAGCAAATTCTGGACTGCTTTTAAAAGCACAGAGTCTACATAACAACGCACAGTCAAGTCAGAAAATTGCTTGAGGTCCATTATCAAATATGCCGTGAGCTGCCCCTGGCCGTGCCACGTGACTTGTCCACCTCGTTCAAGCTGGTGGTACTCGCACCCGAGCTGGTTAAACTCAGCGATTTGTTTAGGTAGCGTTGGATCTTGTTTCATTTGCTTGCCTCCGGTATACACATTCTCAAATTCGAACGTGAGGAGTGTAGGAAATGGCTTCATGGATAATACGCGCTGGATGAAATTCTGCTCAAACTCTTGAAGCTGCATGCCCTGTTTCTGGAACTCAGCTTGCTGTTTTTTGATTTTGGCTTCCATTTTTTTAAAATCTAGGTTGGCACTGACCATCTTGTTTTGGATCTCCTGGCCTTTGCTAAAAGGTGTGAGACCATCGAAATGCACGTGTCTCAACGTGTGGTAGTTTTCACTCAACGGCCGAAATTTGCTGGTACATGCTCCTGTGGATGATGCCGTTGATTGCATCCGTCTAGGTGAAACCGATATTCTGAAACGACCACGCATTCTTATATACATAATAAGCTGAGAATATGTTAGTGGGTTGAAGAAATATTGCTGGTGAGTTTTCCAGTGGAGAAGATCTGGACCGGAATTTCGTGCACGTTAAGCGCGCGCATCATTGAACCTAACCAGATTTGTTGCGGTTCTTAATTCATTATTTATTAACTTATTTTTTTTTTTTTTTTCCAAATTGTGATATCATGGATAAGGTTGTTTCGGGTTCATAAAAACAGATATGAATGTTTCGAACAAATCTTTATGATTGGTTGCGGCAAACGATATATACATAAGAATTGCTCAGGTTTGATGGCTGCGAAAGATGGAGATTGTTCACAGCAGACGTTGGCAAACAAATATCTTGTTTACGTTCTGTGATTTTCGAGAACGAAACCAGTTCGGGAAATTGTCATATGGTTTCTCAATACTTTTTCAAGAAGTTGTGTGACATTTTCTTGTACGATTAGATCCGAAGTCGTGGGATCATAAGAAGCAGATGGGCAAATTCACCACAGGATCAAAGAAACTTTCAACAGACCATTAATTCTACTTCTGCCGAGATAATAAACCAGGAGATTTTCGTGAACAATTTTTCCAGTACTCAAATCAATCTTCTTGTAAAAAGCTGCGGCAGTTCCCCAAATCTAATCTTGTTGATCGCCCGTGATTTTAATAATGTTTCGCCGCGCCCCCCAGATTCGCGGCCCTTAAGTATATTACTCCACAGTCCACACGAGCTCAGTCAGGATCTCACTCCTACTCAAAACATAACAACTCAAACACCACACAAATAAATAAGCATTTTATTGAATGAAACAAAAATAGATCACATAAAAGAGTAACAGAAAACACCACAAGCTGATCCAAATCTCGTAATGAATTTGCTGCGTGGGTCTGGGATTGAGCGGAAAGCGAACCGGCGGGGCGCAAAAAAAGCACTGCTTTTCAAAGAGAACCAGGTTTTAATCGGCACGGAAAATACAAAAAAACCCCATCGGCGCAAGAAAAGTGACCGTCACGTGGCCGTGGAACTGCCTGAATTTCAGCTTCTAGTCAAGCTATATGTGCCGGCGAACTTGCTCATCAAAAATAACCAGGTTTCTGTCAAACAGTTGACGGCATATTTGCCAGAACTTGTGGATGGGCGGTTTCCCGAGCTAAACTTCGAACTACACATTTTTTTGGGCTCTTTAGTTAACACGTATGTGCTGTCTTGGTACCAGAAACTTGATACAGAGAACATGGCGTTTGTATACGACGTATACGAGACATTATGTGCATTTGTAAAAGACGTGTCCAGCCGGATTCTGGGCATTGCAGATCTGCCAAAACTCTTGGATTTGGTCAATCAAATGGCTCAGATTCTTGATACTCATGTAAGAGACAATAGCTTTGATAATGGCCGACCCAAATATGCGCTGGCACTTGAAAATCGATCTTCACATACTATTTGTGAGGAAACCGATTTAGAAGGCCTTCGAAAGCAGTATTTGCGGGAAAATCATATAATGTTTGATTCGCAATGGTCATACAGAAATACGGAGTTAGGATTTAGCGGTGATGCTTCTACACTTACGTCCGTAAAAGCAGGAAAAATGAAAAATGAAAACTCACCAGGCTTGGTTTATCTCAAAGTTTTGGTGAAGCATATCCTACAAACAGCGTTCCCCGAGGGAGAAAATATGACAGTCCAGGGCCCTCGGCTGTCGGCCATCGTAACCAATTTTTTGGCAGTGCTTTTGGCAGATCTAGTGCTCGGGAAAATTATTGCCAAACTCTCTGCACCAGATTTTCTTATATCGACTGTTTTTGGAGGCAGTTCTACAAGACTCAAACAGAAGATTAGTACATCACAAAACACAGGTCCCGAAACCAAACCACTATCTCTACGATTCCAAAACTTGAAGGCATGTTGCGAGAAAGTGTTTCAGAACGCAATTTCGGCGTCTACGGCATTTAGGGATTATTTGTGGAGAGCAGAAAATGGGCCAACAATCCTTTTCTCTCCCGTGATGTCTTTAGTAGATGCAATCACCGGCTTTAGCTCCCGAAAGCCTGTCTTAGTTAAGCTGATGAAACTAGCACGCTCAATATTGTTTTCGATGGGTGAATTTGGCCCCAAACTCGATAATTTCATTGGCGCTTATTTCTTGGAGCAGACGAAGAAGTTAGGGCTAGCAGATGACCTAACTTTGGCCCATGTGATTGAAATGTTGCGGTGTTCACTTTTTGATAAAACAAGCGACGTGGGACTGGGGCCAACAAGACCACCGAAATCCGTGGAGGAGGTTCGAGATGATATTTTCGAAATGCTCTCGAGCCAATTGAGTAAATCACCGGTGGCTTTGCTGTGGTTTGAATTCAAAGGTGAAAATGATCAGGATATCAAAAATAGTATTGAGAATTTTTTGCGCATATTTGATCTGGAGAAAGGAGAAGAATCGGCAATCGGACCATCGGAAAAAAAAAGCGATATGAACTTGTTGCTTGTTGTTAAAATTTTGGACTGCTTAGTGCAAAATATTTATCCAGAAATGACAACGGGATTATCGCATGTGGCTTGACGATGAATGCTAAAAGTCGAATGTTTAGATAATGCAGCTGTCTTCTTGGAGCTATACCACCAAGAAATTCCTGATGGGGGAAGAAAAATGCTTAAAAGGGGATGATTGCTCAATATTTTTTTGTACATTGTTTATCTTGCGGAATTGACTTCCCTTTATGAACAGGCTGGACCAATATAAAGGATAGGGGGCTAGATAAGGACAGGGTTGCGGTGCCAAAAAGGTTAGCGTGCCCTTGTCGCGGTGGGCTAGCTGACGCAAGGCTCGCTTCTTGGCCGACTTTTCGAAAATAGATTCTAGGAAGCCCAAAATGGGTGCGGGTTCGAAACGCTGACGATTTCGCTTAGATATGGAATGCTCTCGGAATTTTGTGTATGGAAATACTCACATGACTTGCCATAAAGCTTACGAGCTGAGTAATCTTGCAAAACTGGCAACTTGAATCTCAGTATAACCAACTAGGACCCGATCCATAGCCTATTGCTAAATGGATATGCGAGTGAACTATAGCAATCAGAACACATCAGGTGATGTCGTTTAAAGTTTCCCTCCTTTCCCGTTGATGCAAGACGGGCAAGTAATTTTCTTTCTTCATTTCAGGGGTGAAAATGGAAGGAACGGGGAAAATCTTCAATGGCTTTATTCTGGAAAATTATATTGAAACAATTCTAAAAAATCTAATGAGTGCCTCAGTACCATCTAGGCACGGGCATCTAAACTAAGGGGTATCTTTAAAATCCACCGCAAGAATCCATCAAGGAGCTTGCACATTCAACGTCATGGTGATTTTGGACTGCAGCCTAGTCACTGATGATGTTGGAGTTACTGGAGTATGAAGCAGCGGCAAGAGAAACGGTCTGCTGGCTGAGATCGAAGTGCACGTAAGCTTGTCTCAAGAAAACGTCACCCAAAATCATGGCGTCATTATACCAGCCAAAACCCAAGTAACAGGTGTTACCACCGGCATTCCAAATCGCATCCGAGTAGGCAATGGAAATGGTGTTTTGACCAAAGTTAAAGTTGAGGAACTTGTCCGAAGGCTGGTTACAGTTGACAATACGGTACTTCACTGGGCCAATCACTTTGATTGTAGGGTTGAAAATGGCATCCAATTGACTCATAAGTGCCAGGTTAAGCGTACCCAACGAAGTACCGGAGTCGAAGATAACTCCCGTGTTCACAGTAGTATCGACACCATTGAAGTTAACCGATTGAAGGTTCACACCCAAACCGCTGGTCCATTTGTAAAGAGGGTACTTCACCAAGTCACCCTTGTACTTGGCGGTGTCAATACCACCAAAAATCAACGAGCCCGAGTCACCTTTCTTGCCCAAGAACAAAGAGTAAGAAGCTCTAGGAATGAGACCGGCTTTTTGCATGGCCCATGGGAGGTTGTCGTATTTGGTCGAGGCCGTCTCCAGGTTTCTGTCGGCAATACCCAAAGTACCAAATCCACCGCTGGCGCCAGATCTACCAAACTGGAAGTTGGGGACCACCGGGTTTGTGGTCTCGAAACGCAATGTGTCGGTATAGTATTTACCGTTAGCACCTTGGCCACTGACATAAGCAATGTTGAATGGTTGGTTAATGTCTTTTGAAGATGTGGAAGTAGTAGGGTCGTAGTTATCAGCAGGAAGCCACATATCAGACGAGCC
Organism: Metschnikowia peoriensis; assembly: GCA_030573015.1. NCBI lineage: Eukaryota > Fungi > Ascomycota > Pichiomycetes > Serinales > Metschnikowiaceae > Metschnikowia > Metschnikowia peoriensis. Next base: position 96,764 of record JAJMCO010000007.1, on the reverse strand, counting down.
GGTGTCGAGCGTCAAGGTGGCCTTTTGCTTGTTTGAGCCCATGTAAACGTCGATGTGGTAAGCCATGTCTCTGTAAGGCACGATAACTTCACGGTAAGCGTCACGCTTAGCTCTTTCGGCGGCATTGTTGGCCCAGAATTCTCTGGCACTGATATCACCAACGGTTCTCAGCACATTGAAGTCGAGCTTCAAGGGCTGGGCGCCGCCTTGACGCCCACTGATAGTGAGTTCAGGAAGAACCAAGCCTTGCACAAGGGCAACGGCAAGAGAGATGAGAGTGAGAAGCTGAAGCATGGGGAGAAGAAGCGAAAGTGTTTGCTGTTTGGCTGATGAGAAGTGGAAATCAACATATGAAAACCCCGGATCCGGGCCTCAATTTATAACTTTTTTTTTTCTATATACATGTCGACTCGAACCATAATCCATTAACCTAATGTTATTTCCGATGCTTGCTCTCGCAAATACGAACCGGATTCGTCTCCACCAAGCGGATTGGCTTAGCCCTGTGCATCGCATGTTGGTGTATGTAGTTATTGCTGTTGTCCATTACGCATGGTTACGTGCCCATCAATCATCAGCATGCAGCATGTGCATGCGCGTGCAATAACTGGCGTGATCCGAGTGGTGATCAAGGGGCATCGGGAAACGTCGTAAACAAAATGGTGGTCGTGGTTTTTTGGGTCAGTGGTTTAACCAGACGGTCCGACTTGAGAAAACAGGTCATTTGAGTGGACTAGCTGCTGAGAATACGTAGAGTTGGGGGAGCAAAAAAAGAAATAAATAAATAAAATGTCATTTTAACTCTAACGGGTTTTAAAACTTGAGAACGGGAAAAAACGCCGCGTCCAATCCAACTCAACAAACTCAACGTGTTTGTTTGGCCGCTCTGCATTGCATGCATGATCGGGCGAGCTTACATAAGCTGACGATCGCATTCTCCACCAAAGAGGCTCAGGGGGCGCGCGCTCATCTGGACGCCAGTTGTGTTAAGGGTGAACGCTGGACCAATACTAAACGATGTGCTCGCACTGCAACATGTAACCTAAACCCACTATTAGTAAAACCCTTTTTTATGTTATCGGCCAACAATCACATAGTTAAAAAAAGACTTGATACCTGGAACAAAAAAACACACCCTTTTTACAAAAACATAGTCCCCACTTCAAGGCTTCAAAGAGTCAATGAAAAGGTGAAAAAGAAATTAAAAAAAATAAAAAAAATAATTCACCAGGAGTTTTGCTGGTGAAGCGATAATCCCGTTGAAATTCCCGTCTCGAGTTGCTGGGGTTTTCCTTCACAGTGCGCATTTCCCGTTTAAAATTTCCCGCGGCTGAATTATGATCATGCAGACCAGTTGACCGCATACCGAGTACGAAACGAAAAGGGTATTCATCTAATAACTTAAGGAAAAAAATAACTCAACACTGCAAATTTAACTTGAAGTGCATGAAGGTTGCTATTTTTTTTATATCGAGCACTTATGTGTTTGAATTCTAGAAATTTAGCCCTCGATGTAACTCATGTAGTCGTGAATTAAATACACTGAGATTTGTGAATAGATCTCTATATGAGATACGAGGAAAGGCAAAAATAAAAAATACAAAATGAAATCCCACTACCAGCGGTCTAATTGATAAATAATAAGAAGTAAAAGCAGGAGCGTAGATCGGCCAGCAAACGTTTTTGAGATGCTTTGGAGGAACCCCGGACGCCGCGGAACTCCTTCGAAACGGGTTTCGATGTTGAATACGAGAAAGGAAAGCAATGAATCAAAAAAAAAAAAGAAATGAAAATGAGCAAGTTATTTTTGAATTCCAATAGCTACCGGGTAAATATACCTATCTTTTAATCAAGAAAAGTGACCTGATAATTAAATTGTGGCTCCCCCACGCAAGTACTTTTGGTCTTGTACAAAAGCTTTTCTCCCCTGTAGGCTGTAAGTTGAAAAGCCGCGAGATACAATACGATTACAATACAAGATAGTTTAGCGAAACATGTCAATATTCTCTGATAAACAAGAAATTACAAGGAGAATTACGACACAACAATAAGCCAGATCAAAGAAGAAGAAGAAAATAGAAAAATAACGGCACGTTAGCGCATTGCCTCTTTCCTCTTGGCCGTCCTTCGCGGGTGGGCGAATTCAGGACGGGTCATACCATGCGATGCGATGTTGCGCGGGTACATGGCTGCACGTCCAAAGTCGGCCAATGGATTAGACAGCCTCTAATGGCGAGCGAAATTTGTAGATTTGCCGCGCCGCCTCAGGGTGACCCCAAGCCCGTCTAATCCCACAGAAGTGGAAAAATAGGTAATTTCTTGGCAACACTGACTTGCTGTCTCCGTGATTAATTTCCCATCCTGCGCTAAAAAAAGAAAGGTCATCTTTTTTTAATGGTCTTATTTTTTTTCTTTTTTTTTCTTTGAATTGCTTTCCTCTCAAAAGATATTCCCCTTTTTATTCCGCCGATAAGTATTCTTTTTTTTTTCTCTCCACCTCGGCCGAGATCGCTCGAAACGTGGGGCCTGTGAGACTGATCACGCCGCAGTAACCCTTGTCAACCATTATTTTTCCTCTGTGTTTTTGTTGTTGTTACAACTTTTTTTTATTTTATTTTTATTTTTCATATACATGCTTTCTTGCATAGGAACACGTAGGGTTGCGGGTAAACCTGTCCTTTTTGGGGTACGCTTTCCTCTTTGGGGCCAGATAAAAAAATTGCAGTAGTTACGCGTCTTCTCCCAACCTCACTTCACGCGTTATGTGCGGTTGTAAAAAGCCCTGTTTTTAATTTTCATGGAGATCGGCCAAAAGTTGGGTTCAATTCCGAAAGCTTCGTTCTTTAAGTTCCGTATATCAAAACAAAGCCACTTTTTTCTTTTTCCTTATATATATGAATTTTCAAAAAAACAAAACAACCTTTTCAAACACGATCCAATGGTCAATAATTAGATATCATTCATTTTTTTTTTTTTTTACTTGCTCCGATTTTACCAGCACTGGCTGGGGGTTTTTCTTCACCAGCGTGTTCGTGCTCGGGTAGGCCTACTCCAATTACTACTCGTGCAGTATTCCGCTCGCGCAGTATTTTCATGCACTGATCTACTGGGAGCTTGTTTCGTGCATCAAGTAAAATTCAATGATACAGCTACGATATGTGATAAGGAATTCCGACAAGATCCCTTGAACTATTCAAAAAAAATTAAGTATGAGCTTGCTAAAGGTAAATACTAGATTTTCAGTAGAAGAGAAAAAAACAACAAACAAACTCGTGGTTCATGATGATTGGTGTAAACCTGAGTTCAAGTAGTTTTTAGCGATTGGGGTGAACAACGGAATTCCTACGGAGCGCTTTTTTCCGCGCATAAAAAAAAAAAAAAAAAACATTGTGTGCCCTAGTTGCACGACGTAACCAGACAGATTTGTTGCTGGCAAACATTTGTTGCATGGTAACTTTTCTTCCACAACCGGGCCAACCGGTTAAGAGAGGGAAAAATTCGTAGCATATTGCGGGGAATTATTTCATGGGAATTCTGGGGAATTGGGAAAATTTGCTCCACTGTTCTCTTCTGTTCTGTTCTGCTCTCTATTGCTCTTCATTGCTTAATTTTGTAGAATGAATTTTCTCCATTTACTCTAGTGGCTCGGTAACAATATTTCTCCCCTAAATTCTGCGAAAGTTATTGATATGAAATAAATGCTTAAGTTAATTTTGCGCCAGTTTTTCTCTTTCAAAATGATCAATTAACTTTAAATAATATTTTGTTTCCTCTGAGTTTCTCCGCAAATGAATATATTTATTGTTAATTGGGAGAAACCAGAAATACAGTGATTTAATGATAAGACCACCCACCACTCTAATGATTTCCACACGCACCCTATTTCAAATCGGTGCGGTTAGTCAACTGTGTGCAGAACCAAGAAATCTCCACAATCCGTTGAAAGAGCTTCTAGTAAAGACTACAATTTCTGACTATTTGTGAGTACTGACAAACTCATATAATGCTGGTCCCTGCAGAAGAAATTTACAGATGTATTGAGGAGCCTGGCATTTACAATTTTAGAGATCTCCTAGATACGTGTAAGGTCGTTCCTGCACAAACCGAATCGGAGAACCAAGTTCTAAACACGCTTGAGCTTTTTGCATTTGGTGGGTGTTCTACTTACTCTACAAATAGGGATAAATTCGTGGAAATCTCAGCTAAAGCCGAAGAAAAATTGGTCCAACTTTCCATTTTGTCTATTTTAAACGCGAATGTTGGAAATGATGTGAGTTTTAGCGAGATTTTAAAAGCAGTGGATCCGTATATCAAAGAATCGCCGATATTGGAAAAAGTACTCATTTCAATGGTTGATGCCGAAATAATCAAAATACGAATTAATGAGGAAACTCAGCTGCTACGAGTAGTGGACACGCCTGTTTTGCGCGACGCATATAATGAAAACAGCTATAATTTGAGGGTGTTGAAAACTGAGGATTTAATGCTGTTACTGGTAGGTTCGGCCAAGCAGATTCTACAGAAATGGCTCGACCAAAGTATTGCGCCGGCGCAACAGGATGTCGGCGCGTGAAAAGAAAAAGATAAAACATGCTGAGGAATTTATTTCGTCCATAAATCCTAAATAATAAATGTGTGGTGTCCTACCAAAAGACACGCTTACGCGTGCCAGATCTTGGCTACAATACCAGACAAGCCACCTTCTTCCTTTTGCTCGATCTCGTAGATACCGTAGCCAGCAACTCCAGTGCCAAACGTCAACAAGTACATGACGTAATCGTGCAAGGAGCCGTAAACTCTCTTAGGGATGTAGTCAGTGATACATGACTGGAAACCAGTGTAACAATGGAACAACAAAAACGCAGATAATGTGGTATCAAGCATGACGGAGGTGGTGGATGTGAAGGAAGTAGCAACCAATGGAATCAAACCAACAGCAACAAGTCTCTCGGAGGTCCAGTGCAAAGAACCATGGCTCTTTTGTGCTTTAGGTGGAACATAAGCATCATTGACAGTGCCAACAATGTTTCCTGGGGGTTGTGGGATAGTCTTGATTCCACGGGCAAAAGAAGCCTTGAGGAAAGGAGCCGAGGCAGGCAATCTCAGCGTGAGGCCAACGCGGGTGACGAAAGACATGATGATGTATTTGTTTTGAGTTGGGAGATTAGACGGAGAGGATTAAAAAAAAGTGGGGAAAAGTCTGGGGTATTTGTCTTTATTTTTTTTTTCTTGGAAAGTTCCCGCTCGCTATTCAGGTGATTTTCTTCGTTTGAGAAACCCGGGCTCGTGCTTCCTTTTTTTAATATACCCGACAAACCCCGGACTTTTCTTACACATCTGGGCGCTGTGATTGGCTGTGCCTTGTATACACTCCCGTCCCTGTCACTGGCTTGCGCGCGCGCGAAAACCTCAAAATTGCAGCCATGAACGTGGTGCATTTTGATTCGAGACATCGAGAAACAAAAGAATTAAGGGCCAATAAAAGAATAGAGAATCACCCTCAAGTAAATTGAACATCTTCCTGTCCGTGTTGAACTTCATTGGTAGATCTTATTCCTCATCCTCATCCTCAAACTCTTCAATTTCAGGAAGGGGTTGAGCGGGCCCAAATCTTTCCTTCAACACTTTTTCAATAATTCCGAGCGGCCCCTTGTAGTAGATCACCTTGGTGAATCTTTGGATAACACTCATATACCATGAATCTTCGTCGTTGTCGAAAACACGCACTTCCGAGCGAAGTGTCAGACAGCGGTCACGGGCCTCCAGATCCTTGAGCTTCCCGTACATCACCACAAGATTATCCAAGGTGTCGAGAAGAATAAGCGAAATACGCGCGTTGTGGCCCTTGTCGTAGTAAGTATCCTGGACAACCTCCTCAGCCCAGGCCACGGCCTTATGTTTATATCCTTTTGCCCACAAAATCTCGGCAATGTGTGCTTTAAGTTCAGCCTCGGTAGCCTGAATATTATCCTGCTCGCAATTGAAAAGCGGGAAGGTTGATTGCGAAATAGTTCCAGTGGCCAATGCTTCACGAATTGACGATACCTTCTTTAAGTTGGCCAAGTAGATATTAAGTGCAGAAGTTAAATAAGCATTCTTTTGTTTTCTGGGCAAAGTTGGGGCTTGCAGCGCATAAGTGAACGCCAAGGCATTTAATGACAACACTAGTTCGTCAGTAATTGTGCTTTGATCCTTAAGCACATATGGCAGCTCAAAGCTAATATTAGCAAAAGTGTGTTCAAGCATGTGCACTGCTCGCTGCAAATAAACCACACGTTCTGCTGGATCTGGACTCACTTTACTCAAAACACGACAACATTGAGCCATACGTTCGGCGTCTCCTACTTTGTAGAAGATTTCGTCATTGTCAATTACCAGTCTTAAAATCCCCGTGGACGCGACAATCTCGCCTTTTGCGAGAAGCGCTTTTGAATAGCGCATCAACATATCGATATAAAAATTAGCAAGCGCCGGGTTATTAAGGCTGGCCAAAACGTCGGCGGGTAAGATAGGCACGGCATAGTTACGTGAGCCATCGGCCAAATTCTCCTGAAAGTCCAAATCAGGGATAGCGGCACGTGCCATGTTCAACAATAGCCGCCGGTAATGTTTCACTGCATGACGCGGGCTTTTGAGAACATCGTCTTTGCCTATTGCTTTTACAGCAAGAATCTGGTCAGAGAAACTGAGCTGGAACGGGATTGGTTGGCGATTATCGGCATCTTTGTACAAGAAATAGAGCGAGCTGAAACACACCACCAAACCACCGAGATAAGCGCCGGCAAAAATGTTGATAATTGTGCCGTAGCCTCGAAGTGCACCGGCAGCTTGAGGACTTAATGTGAAATGACGGGTATGAGAAGGAAGAAAAGGCGGATTTCGGAAACCACGGAAATGAGCCGGTCTATTCAAGCCCACACGCAGTATGCGTAAACCTCGAGCAAACATTTTTTTTTGGGGGCCGGGGAAGAAATTTGAAGCTGTGTGTTCTTATTAAGATTCCACTTTTTTAAGCTCAGATTTTTGGATCTGATGATTGAAAGCGCCGTTAGGCTTTGCAGAAAGAAATTCGGCGCGGCGCGAGAATTCTTGGGCCAGAAACTGCGACGGGCCACAGGCGCACGGGGCCTGGGAGGGGCCTAGGATAGGATATGGGGCCGGTTTTTTTTTCTTTTTTCTTTTGGGTTTTGAGAGATAGAAGCGATACAGAGGGACTGTAGAATTTGGGCAACTGTTGTTTCTAGGTCATTGGATTGAAACAAGTCATTTATTCAATTTCACATTTGATTTATGTGGTGTCTATTTTTTAGTGCCTCTTATATCTAACTGGTCTACATTCACTAATTAGGTGATATTTCCTTATCAAAAGGTTCCGGCTCAAACCTCAAAACTATTTCATAGATCAAGATATTTTTTTTTTCCCTCGTGTATCAAACTAAAAATATACTAACATAGATCAAGAACACGCTCGACAAGAGGCCCCACATTTTTATCAAGCCTGTGGAGTACCCAGAATTGGAGGACGTAACATTTCCCTGCACCACATTGTTTCTTGCACTGGATCCATGTTTCCTTAACCCCATATCATCAATATTCCATGGAGATGATGTTCCAAATACTGAAGGATAGTAGGGGGCATGTTTTTTGTTTATAGAGCTCGGTTCAAGCTGCTGATGTGCGGCCTTTACTGACAGAACTTCCTTCCCTTTTATAGTTTCGAAAACAGCACCATCCTCAGTGAAATTTCCTCTTTTATACTCCTCGTTTTGGTCAGACTTTCTCAATTCTTTTCCTAAGATTGCGCTGCGATCGCGATGAATGATAATATCTCTATTCTCTTTTGAGTTTGAGATCGGGCTAGGATTAGTTTGAACTATCGTGCTGGGGGAGGAGCTTGGTGAAGTTTGACCGATTAGTTTTGGAGTTGATCTTTCAATTTCCAACGTAGAGCTTGCAATTGTTGATATTGACTCGACGAAGTGCTCAGAGGGCCCGGAATAACCTTCTACCAGAGAAAGAGAAGACCTGATCTCTTCTGAAAGCGAGGAGTTGCGATCCATAATCGACAGTGTGTTTATACTTCCATTTGAATATTGATCAAAACCAAATTCGGAAATAGAAAACATATTAACTTCTTTGAATCTAGTAGTAGTAATTTCTATTACTTTCTCAGGTTCAACAGTAATACGATGGGATGTGGCTATCGGAAGAGGCCACTCATATTGGGTTTCAATAGTGGAAGAGCCAAAGATATAAATTTCGTTCTCAGAAGAGTCCGTCACCTGGATCCGGCTTTGCCACAAAATATTGTCCTCAAGTCCACTAATAACAAGCCTGAATGGATAGTATAAGCCGGCTAAAAACGAAAATTCATCAGAGGACGTTGCCCTGGTGTCCAAAATATTCCATGTCGAATCAATAATATATGTTTCTGTCTTGTTCAAAGTCCCAGGTCCAAATTGGAAACATGAGATCGGTCCTTTGAAAAGTAATACATTATAATCACCATCATTCGGGACTTTGAAATAACCGGTTATTTCTTTAAGATTGGTAACTTCAACCTCCACATTGCTAATTCCCTGGAACTCTGCATCGAAACTTCCTTCATGTATCAAGTATAAAAGCAGTCTGTTTTCGATTAGGGATGTAAGATCGCTGGTATTGGAACCTAGAAAAACAAGAAAATCAAAACCCAGACCAAAATAAACCGGCTCTCCTGAATTGAGATTTTCATCTTCCTTAACTATATGTACGATTTCAGTGTTCAATAGGGCCATCTCTCCTTTTGAAACCAAGTATAATGGTACACTTTCAAGCCCAGAGATGTACGATATTTTCAAAGGGTAGTATGCGTCTTTCTTCAAAAATAATGTGGCTGGTGAATTGCTCAATACATATTCATCCTCCTCAAATAAGTCCTGGAAGTTCTGATAATGCCCTTCACTTGAACCTACCTGAAGTATTCCAAGCTCAGTATCGCCAATCAGAAAGGTATAATTATCACTTGCAGGAGCCTTGAAGAATCCGCTTAATTCCCACAAATATGCTTCAATTGGTGGCGGTACCACAATTGATATTTGCTCACTTCCCCTGATAGTTTGGGACGTGGCTTTTGGTAAACTCAAGAACGGATTCTGCTCAAATAGTGAAAAGATAAGCAGTTTACCGCCGTAAGAAGCTATAGTGTATTCAGGGTTGTGATCAGGTTGAATCGCAGTACTTACGACAATTCTCATGAGGTTGAAAAGAACAAAACTCATCATGTGTTTATAAGACCGTATAAAAAATAGTGTGGTGAATAATCTTTCTTCTACTTAAACAGTGGAAACGGAGACAGGCTAGCTAGCATCATAATGCTTGGTCAAAAACACTTTCCTATTCCATCAAAATGGTGTCCGAAAGTGGCAGCTTCCATAAATACAATGTGATTAGATTCACAATTGTGACTCTCTCAGTTGTGCAAAAGGCTTTTCATCAGATGACGATTTCCAAGGAATTAATCCAAGAACAATAAACGCAAATCTCTACGTGCGGCATAGAAAAGACCTATTGGGAACAATGGATTACTATTGAAGTATCCTAGGTGGCTCGTGATAAGAATGGGGTAACCCGAACAAAAGCTTAATTTTTGCGTAAAGACTGTTATAAAGGACAATTAAAAGACGTCACACAAAAACATATTTGCTTACTTCAGCGAAAGTTTTCTGAATCCGGGCGTTCGAAGCCACTTCTTGGACTTGGATTCTTCTTATGATTTTCCAAAAGACGCATCGGGTTGATCAATTGTAAAAGTAAACAATTAGTGTGGATAAAAGAAAGCTAGAAGGAGTTCTACAGGGTCGTTAGAACACATATACACCGACAATTTCCATATTAGAAACAAAAAATCTCCTAGGGGATCTAGTCCAAGACAATCCAGCTCAAGAGATGAAGTGTGGTTTCCGCTTGGGTGTACTTAATGGTGAACATAACTTGTAAAAGGGACGGCACCTTTTCCAAAGAAAAAAAGATTTTATGCCAGGAGCTCAAAACTGCTTCAAACCGTTGAACTTGCACCACATAATCATCCATATTTCTGTTTGGTAAACCATACGAGTTGAACAATGTTAAAAGCTTTACATTAGTTTCGAGTAATTTGTAAATCATTCTTTGAGGCATTCCAACTTCGGGATTAAAATGTGTCATAAGACTAGCCGACGCAACCATATCATGAAACATTCGGCCTGCATTTTCGACTTGGACACTATTATCACTCCAAGGAGCTTCTTCCTTAATCAAACCTTGAAGAATCGATAGTTTGTGTTCAAGAAGTTTTTCCAGCAAGAGGAACTCTGTGGCCTCGAAAACAGTGTCGTGTACAAAAGATATTAAGCGATCAAAATACTCTTCAATACGATCCTCAATTGATGAAATTGGCATGACAGAATTCAAGCCTCCTTCATAAAAGTATGAGTTTTGACGAAGATTTTCACGACGACCCCTTGGGAGGTTTGGGGCGTTGAAATGGTTTTGTGACACGTTACCGTTCTCAATATTCGTTTTGACTTGAGAGGCTAATATGGTAGAAAAACAGAAGTAGATCACTGGAAGGATGAGACGGATTTTCATGACTAAAGCAATCGGAATCCAAATAAGTTATTATCGAATTGAAGTTTTGGATTGGTTTCTCATGCAGAATAATTCAATGAGGACAAGAACGTTTTATATTTCAACGGTCATTATTTCAAAATGTGGGAATGCCTTTCACAAGGAATTCTTCTAAAGGAGAAATCCTTCTTTATTGTCAAGCCCCTGTTCTTGTTGCAGTTGTGGACACTCAATGTACGGCTGCGGCCATTTCGATTAAGAAAATTCTTATTGTTTCGAAAAGTTTCAGAAAAAGTTCACTTTACTCAATGTTGCTTCTACGTAGAATACTTTTCAGTTATAAAACTTAATTTCTTGAAGTTGACTTCAATTTCCCCACTTTTTTCTTGTACATAGGATTATTTGTGAATGATCAGAAATTTGCCTTATTATATCAGGGAACATACATCAATAAGCTATTGAATAACTGTTTTGTTTGAGAATATTCAGTCTTAAAGATAAAAATCATACCAAGTGAAACATCTTCAAAAGTTAAAAACATTCCTCCCCACTGTGCCATGAGATTAGCAGCACGAAAAATTGTTTTTGCATATCCTTCAAGACTGGGGTCCGGAACTCCTTTAAAGTCAAGTAAAGTCCAAAGCTTAACTTTGAGTTGAATCAATTTGTGAGTCAATTTTTGTGTCATTTCATTTTCCAAAAGATAAAACTGTAAGCACTCGGCAGCATTTTTCATAGCACGTAACTTATCACTGGAGAACTGAAATATTTGGCATATCTCGAGGTTATCCGGGCTGTTTGGGTCAATACCTTTGGAAATCTCTCTAAGCTGTGATTCAAGAGTATAGAAGTTTGACTGAAATGAAAAGATATCAAACACGGTATCATGGACAAAAGAGTTGAGAGTAAGAGAAAACTCTTTCAATGCGTCTTTTGTTTGCAGATCGTTGATTGAGTGCACTTTGACAACTTTTAAACTATCCAGATAACTTAGTCCTTTTGAATTAAAGGGTATATTTGCAAGTGCACTTGTGTGAGTGATCAAAGCGAGACTCACAATTATGGCTTTGAAATATATTTTCACCATACTGAGAAGTATAAAAGCCACACTTCCTTTTTTCTGATAATGTTAGAAAGGAAATTTGTTATTTCTGATTTTGGTCTTGTTTACACGTATAAAAACCCGTAAGCAACCAGCTTATGTCACTATATGTCCGAAGATAATATGTCAAGTTTTCAGAAGCGAAACACTTTTGATAACGTATTCCAATTCTTGAATCTATGTAAATTTTGCCAAGAATCATACCAAGGGCAAGAAAATGTAGCTGATCATTCCCGCAACCATCTGTTTTGCTCTTGGCTACCCGCGTATTTTGGGCAAGTTTATTCAGACCTATATCTTGAAGAGTGAAATTTTGTTTTTTTCCCTCTTTTAGTCTTTATCACTTGGAATGCTTGCCCATTAAGTTTACTCGCTTGTAGACTTGTCCGCCTAAGTCAATACATCATGTGCAACTTCAATTCATACTCTGCCCCTTCTCGGATTTTCAAAATACAAAATTGTGAGCAGAATATACTTTGAAGAATTTGTACAGTAAAGTCGAATCATGGTTACCCAAGCCAGGAAAGATTTAGCTGAAACGGAACATACTTTTGCAACTATAAACAATGACGTGAATCATCGATAGAAAAAACTAACGTTAGATAAAAATTGACATTTATTATTGCTCAATTGATTGGAGTTGCCTTTCACTTCCCGTTTTGCCAAGATAATTCAACTAATAATACAGAGGAGGTTTTCAAAAATATTGTAATAACTTTTGCTGATTGTACATGAAAGGTTTCCACTTTATATGCAGAAATACCATTTTCTTTTTGTGTAGACTTTCCAGGCTGAAATAGAATAAACAATTGTCAGTCTGATTTAGTGCTGGGTTTGTTATTTCAAATGAATGGGTTTGGGATCTTATATGAAATAGAACAATCTTTGGAATAGAAGGCTTTCGGGACAAGAGTGAGAAGAAGTGACCAAAGCCATACAGAAACACTGGAGGTTCGAAAGCAGTATTCTTTTTGTATAAATTTGCAAACCAAAAAGAAAGATAGACAGCAAAAATGGGTTTTCAATCCAGAATATCTTTTTATTGGATTACCAAGGCTCGCTCACGCCCTACACTATTGCATGCGAAGTAAGTTATAGATTTTATATCTATGATAGTGACAGCACTTATTTTAGTCCGGAAATTTAAAAGAATAAAAGTTCTTACTTCTGAATTCTAGAAAAAGCAAATAACAAACATAAGATTAATGAACGCAGGAAAGAATCCCGTGTAACTTTAACGAAGAACTGAAAAAATTACTTCTCGGGCCTAAACCCGGCCCTGAAACCGGGGCCAAAGTCAGGTTTCGCGGCTCCATACGAAGCCAAGTTTATTCTGACCAGCCAGTCAATTTCTCAATTCTGATAGCAATATAAATCAACTAATTATAGCTTTATCACCTTTTTTTTTTCTTCCATAAAGTCACTGACACGGGTTACCTTTTTTGATAGTTGAAAAAAAAATCTTTAATTTACTTCCTGAAAAACAAATTCATGATTATAGGCCAGTACTGGTCAAAGCGAGCATTGGTTGGAATTTGGAGGTCCGGAGGAAACAGAAACTTTGGCTAGAGCGGGGGTAATATTGGTGAAATTTTATATAAATCTAATCCATGATACAGAAAGAAATGCCAGAATCGAGTTCCACACAACGTGCTCGGTTCCGGCCCGGCATTTCCCTACTACATAAACTCGCAAGTACTTGGCTTCTCACCGACCCGAATTATTTGGTGGGCACAGACCGACCAAACATGAAAAATTACCAGGTTCAGAACCATAGCGATATGCGGGTATGGTACCTTTGTGGAGGACGGTTAAGAACGCTCAAAAAAACTCCTTTGCATGTGATTGTGGCTCTGATAATCGTGGCTTCGGGCGTGCTCTACTTTATATTTGAAGCAGTCTGGACCTGGCACCATGTGAGTCCGGCAGTGGTGATTTTGTTTGCATATTTATGGTTTTTAACCCTTGCGTTTTTCATAAAAGCAGCTACAGTCGATCCAGGCACTTATCCACGCAACCTCCATCTTCCGTATGACCCAGCTTATCTAGACCAGGGTGCAGGTCCCGATGAATATTTCAACACCGTATCCCTCCCGTATGTTTCCGATCTAATTAATGGGGTCACCGTGAAATACTGCCCCACTTGCCACATATGGAGACCGCCCCGGACCAGCCATTGTGGTCTGTGTAATGCCTGTGTACTGGTACATGATCATCACTGCGTTTTCTTGAATAATTGTGTTGGGTATAGAAACTATCGTTATTTCCTATGGTTCTTAGTACTGGCCACCATGGTGTCGATATACTTGGCTGTATTTTCTTTCATACATTGTACTTGGTACCGCCATCACACTGTTCTACATAAGGGAGCCCCTGTGACCAATTTCCGGGCCTCGATTCTGAAATTACCCGTGGCATTTCTACTTGCACTTATAGGGTGTTTGGGCACAGTGTATCCGCTGATGCTCCTTGTGTTCCACGTTTTTTTAACCGCCAATAATCTAACGACGCGTGAGTATCTCAACTACGTACGGCCATCGGCAGATAGTGAAGAGAAATACGTGAATGTATTTAGCCGTCAAAATATCGCCAAAAATCTATGGTTAGCGTGGATCGCTACTCCCCTGGGTGCATCTTTTCTACGGCCCACAGAAGTTTATGAAAAGGGCGATTTTACAAAAGAAGGGTTGCCTGCCCTTCTGTCATTTGCAAGGTAAAAGAAAGAAATTTAAGGATAGATTTTATAGAGTAATTTATTGGCCCGATTTGCTGAAGAAAAAAAGGAATAAAATGAAAATAAAAGAAAAAATATATATACCGTACTTCATGAGATTCCTGGCCCCGCATTTTGCGCTGCTTGGCCCCATCTGATCCAGGCCCTAAGCGCAGTTAACGGCTTGAAAATAGGCTTGCACTTGTAATACTTAATCACCCAATTTCAACACAAACACCACCTACTTTTTTATTTTATTTTTGTCTCCTCAATTTTTTTAATCGTGGATTTTATCTGTCGATATGCATGAGAACACAGACCCGCCACATTTGTCCCAGATTCTAGGCGTGACGCCCTTTTATCAGTTGATTCCAAAACAAGATCTTGCACCATTAGTGTCGTTTTCTCGCATACAACCAGAAGCCCTCGAACCAAAAAGTTTTCTTCCGCTACGAGCCCAGAAATTGTTTGATGTGGTGGAAAAGGAACAAGCCACGAATCCGGACGCTGTGAATGAGCTTATGGCAAAACTCCTGGCGAAATTCCGGGATTTTGATGATGCAGAACTCGATCTGGTAACTTTCAAAAGACCTGTTATAGCAGGAGAAACCGAAAAACCACCAGTTCTTCCAGATATCTCACCAATGTTCAATTCTTTATATTCCAATGAAGACTGTGTACGTGAAACCGATCTTGTCGAGTTTGGAAATGATCTAGATCTTCCCAATTATATTGAAGACCAGCTTCAACTATCAAAAGCAAATGAAAGCAAAGAACAAGTTGTACAACATATGATTTACTACCAAAAGAAATTTCAGGAAGAACTCGCATTGCAAAAACCGGATAAAAAGCGCCGAAAACCGCAAAACCCATCACTTTCTCGTGTTACTAGACGGAAAATCGTCTTGGACCGCTCTAAACTTAAAGATTCACGCCTTGTGGCACTTTACAATTTCCTTGATTTGCTTGAATGTGAAGGAAATCCAGATTTGGATTCGGATGTTTCTGTTGAGCCCATCCCCGGTGTAAAGTACACTTCTTTAACGGAGGAAAATGGACTTGTGCTTACTAAAGCTGGAGTCCTAGAAATTGGGAAACGGTTATCTGATCTTTCTGAATCGCTGGGCCTTAGTGCATGTCACGTGGAGTATCTCAAATTGATTCTGTCCTTATCTTCCAACACTGTTCGCCATGCATTGTCTATCTCCGGCAAGTCTCTGGTAGACATGATCCATTGTGCCATAGAATCATGCTCAATCTTATTAACTATCCTTAATACGGACACGGAACATCGAGAATTATATTTGCAGTCATATGTCGATTGCGTGCTCTCGTACTTATCTGAAATACTACCCAAAATCATCAACTCAACTACATTTAATTCACTAGTGGTTATTGTCATTGATTGCTTGGATAAGCTATCTGTCTATTTAACAACTTCCACTGCTGATGAGAAAACTCTAACGCAGGTGGAGTACATGTGCATCCAGTCGATTTTTCTCGATGGCAAAATTAAGGATATCGAGCAGTTGAGAAACGCGCTTGTTCGAATTCTATCCCGTATATTCAAGAGCTATGAAGGCCAGAGACAGTTCATAGTCAATGAAATGTTGTCAAATATCAGCAAACTCGCGCTTCTGAAAGGTTTGCCTCGACAGGTACCTGTGTCACAAGGAGTAAATGTGCTGTTTTTCACAATATTCCTCGTTGATCTAATTCAAACATTTAATGCGTTGGATTTTAAAAGCGACGCGTCAACAGTCCTCCTATTGCCAAAAACTGACAATCCCTCTGGCTCTACAACTATAAAACGGAGCATTTTATTGAATGGTATCAGTCTAGTTCTTGAAGAGGCATCTAGTGTTGCGAACCAGGTGGCTGATTTTTTCATTTCTCGTCTATCCACCACCACTGCTCTTCAAAAATCAATATTTACCGGGCTAATGGAAGATTTGCTTACTATGATGTCGATCCCCGAATTCCCCGGTGCAGAAACGGCAGTACTGGTAATTGTTTTGAATTTAGCGTCAGCAATGAAGGCACAAAAGATTGCCGCTTCCGAAGAGCCTTTCATTCTCGAAATAATTGGCAAATTTGGTCTTGCGTGCCTTGAATTGAAGATCAAAAGTAAAAACGATGTTTTGAATTTCGAGAATGAGCTCTCAAATGAGGCTTTGTCGAAAGTGAAGGACTATCATCAATGTATTCTTCACCATCTCAAGAATCAATCACCAAAACTGGTTCAGCTCAATTCCTTGTATCAATTTCAGCTTTTAAAGACATTGGTTTTCTACAGACTGCTTTTCGAAAATTCGAAGGCATCAAAAAAGCAGAACCAGTATTTTAACCTCATTTCAAAGGAAGATAAGCACTTGTCCCAGCAATCGGTGGAAATAATGGCGATTATAGATTCAAATCTATCAACTTTGTCGAGTGAACTTATTTCGTTCGATAGATCAGCCGATATCCTTTCCAATCCAAATAAGAAATACAGGCTGCTTATTCTCGCGACGACTCTTGATAAAATTTACAATGAGTTTCTTGCGTTGCTCACTGTGTGCTTAGAGTCTACGAAAGTTAAGTTGGCAGCCAAAGCCATTCGTATTCTCTCGCCCCTTGTGACCAAAGATCCGAAGATTTTACTCCATCAAAGAATCAATGCATCAATCTCCAAAATATTGGTGAAGGGGTCTGCATTGTCTAAAGATGCAGTGATTGATCTCTTGGGGCAATATATGTTTTCGAGTAAAGAGCATATTGCAAAATACCATGTTTTGATTGGGGAAAGATCTGGTGATGACGGGATCCTGGTTCGTAAGCGAGTAATCAAAATCATGAGGAATGTTTTCAATCACACTGATGATGTGGAAATAATGAGCTATGCCGCTTCAAAGATTCTCAATCGATTGGAACATGAAGAAACATCCATTGTTGAAGCTGCACGGATATCATTAAGTGCGCTAATTTTCGAAACACAAGACTTTAGTGCAATGTCTGAAGTGATGATTCACCTATCGAATTCTGGCAAAACCACCTGCGATGCTCTTGTTAACTTCATTCAACGTGAACTTGGCAATCCACTTCATAAAAAGGAAAGATTTCAAATTTTGAAAGAGATTTTTGATACAGCTTTCGATGCTATCTTGGATACGATAGATTCTTCTGAGTTGAAGAAAACCGAAAGGGCTTTCAGTTTTATCTCTGCACTAGCTGAATGTGATCCAGAATTGGTCACCCAGCATCATTTGATCTCTCTTCAGCCATTTTTGGTTGATGATATGTTTGAACAGGAAGTTGTGTGTTTTAGTGCCTTAAGAATCTTAAAGTTAGTTCTTCCGAATATCAGGATTTTAAGATCAGATTATGTGATAAGAACAAACGCAATTTTGCTTAAGCGACTCACAAAGTTCCACATTAGAGAATTGCATGAGGCAGTTCAAATCATTGAGGTTTTCTCGCAATCCTCAAGCTCATCCCCGCTTGCCAAAGCTGCGATTTCTTCAATGAAGCTTCTATGGCCAGTAATATCACAAGGAAACTCAGGATCTCGAGCTATCGAAACTCCCAAAATACGCAAGGTTCTCCATTTACTTGGCTGCTTTGGAAGCTACTGCAACTTTGAACATTTGAAGGATCTCTTTGCGAAGGCCAATATTGGCTTGAAGGAAAATGAGAGTATTGTCAGTCTTATATCGAGGTATTTGTTATTTTTCTGCCGTTCCGAGGACGATTCCATGATTAAGGTGACAGCGATCAAGAATCTCATGTGTGTCGCTAGTCATCATCCAAAACTTTTCCTTTCCGAATCATTATTGGGCATTCTTGATTCAGGATTAAAGTCTTCATCTCAAAAAATTAAGCTGGAGATTGTAAGGGGTCTCACGCAATTTTTGAAGAAAGAAGATGAAAAGCTAGTAAAGACAAACACTGATGTGATCAAGTCTTCAAAAGATATGAATGCCGATAAAACCGAGTTCTTTGGGGACAAAAGCAATATCGCTGATGGAGTTTGTTCCAGTGTTATTCAAAGGTATATCAAAACAATACTAGAGCTTTGCCTCCAGGACGTATCTGAGGTTGGGGTGGCCTCGGTCTTTTTTCTCCAAGTGGTGACAAAATTGGGGTTTGCTAATCCGAAGTTATGCGTTGCCACAGTGATTGCCCTTGAAGCATCACCAGAAAAACATATCAAGAAAATTGCCACAGAATTGCATTCTGAGATTTTCGATAATCATGAGTCGCTTGCAGACCGGAGCTACGTCGAAGCAATTCGTATGGCTTGTGATTATTCCAAACGTGCAGAGACAGACGGGCATTTGCGGAACTTTTCCTTTTTGAGATCAGTTTACCGAATTGTAAACACGACATATCTGTCGAAAAAGAAATTCATTAGTTCTGTCGCCAAGCTTTTCCATGTCAAATCTTCGACTACTGATCTTCTGGAGGCAATTGCATTACGGGACCACGTGGTATTTTTGGCGTTGAATTTACTGGTGTTGAATTTCACGTCTATGGAGGAGGTTTGTCTACTTATTTTCCATTTAAATTGGTTTGTTACAGGCGAAGGCATTGATCTCGCTGATCGGATTTCGGTCACTGTGAGCTCAATGGACGGCAAGGGCATGTCGGTGGCAAACTTGCAGCTCCTCTTTGTTTTCCTGCAAACGGCGCTTGCCTTGGTATTCTTGAGACAAACTTTAGCCGCTTCATATTCCGTGCGGCCATCGATGATGGATGGATTTCGTCCTAGTAAACCCGAGATGGAGTTAAGGCAGCCGCCCAAATTAGTGGCGTTTGTGAATTTCCCAGTGGATGAACTTGCCTTGGAAACAAAATTGTCAAACCCTAGCTCATTTGGTGGGTTGTTCACTCGCTTAGTGCAGTCGACCAAAGACTACAGCATGTGATACATTTATCTGTTGTAAATGTGCTTGAGGTGCCAGCCAGTTCTATCTTTTCTTCTTTCTTGTTTCTTTTTTTCTTTGTTTTTTTGAGCACGTTATCATGTACCTTCTTCACGTTCAACAGCTACCGCTGGAGTGAGGTACGGATTGTACCTTAAACTATAGCCGTTGCCAAGGAATAATCTTAATGGACGTCCGTGTTTCGCTAAGCGTCTATCTTGCCTTTTTCGTGCCAATACTTCTATGGGTACATCGAGAATCGATTCTTCTGCGTCATCCGCATCGTCATCGTCGTTGTCGTAGTCGTTGTGACCATCATTACCGTGCACATTATTGTCTTTAGGTGTGTTTATGCTCTTTCGAGCGCGAGTTTCGAATTCTTTCATTTCGCGTGCTAGTGCGTTACACCGGGCTTCCCAATTCGCAAACTTGGAAAGAGTTCTCTTGATTTCTCGGATAGTTGCCAGGCGTTTCGCCAAAAGTTCGTCTACATCGTTGCGGTCTTTTAAGATAGTGATTTGTGGCAAGTGCTTGTTCCAGTCGTGTTGCTCAAGAAGTTCGAGCTGGGTCTTGACGTTATCCATCTCAAAATACATGCGGCCACGATCCGTGAGTGTTCGAGACCGCTCGTCCTTCTTCATCCGTCGATGGAACGTTTCATACACGTGATCGCCCAAAGGATCGTCGAGATTTCTGCGTCGGCGTCGGGGCAACTCAACCGGTTCGTGCCGTATATGCGTGTTTTGACTGGATAACAGTGGTAGTTCTGTACACGTGTCGCCCAAATACGAGTAAATGTTTTCCACTGATGCTGGAGACTTGGTATCCACCTTGATCTGGCCATTTGCGTGTATTAGGCGGTTCACGTTGTCGAAATTATAAAGAAACGCGGCGTTTTTTGCCGGTTGCGATTCGCTCAGCCGGAGCCGGCGTTTCTTCTGCTCTTCCCCCGCCATCCTAGCGTATATTGTGGGTGTCGCCAGGTACAAACTCAACAGAAAAAGAAGAAAAAAAAATCCGTTGGGTTGGGATCAAAGGCTCGTGGAGTGAGTTTTGGTCCAGGGCCAGACCGTTAGGGCCGCGCGTTTTTTTTCCAGGGCCGCAACGCGGGCGCGGTTGGTGGCTCTGGCCTTGGGCCCCAGGGCGAAGGATTGGGCGTTTCACAATGGTATTATAGTAGGGACGTGTTAATTCGATTACAATGGAGAAGATTTATATTTTCAGTTCTTTTTCTTTCTTCTTCGAGCTTCTTTAATTTCCATAAATGATGAATTCTTGAGGGCAAAACAATTGACCAAAACCTTGCGGAAAAGGGCAAAATTGAAACTGGTGGTTTGGCGCCAGAAGGCTTTTTTTTTTTTTTTGGTTTTTGAGGCTGGAGCCAATTTTCCAGTCCATATTTTTTGCGCGAAAATCTGGCCCCGCGTCGTTCCCTACTACCCTCCACGATTTCTCAAAACACCCCACATTATTTAACTGAATTTTATAAAATACTCTAGATTCGCTGAAATGGACACTCGACAGCGGAAAATACCTGGTGGTCGTGAACAATCAAGTCTGCCACTTCTGCTGCTGCTGCTGCTTTTGGAGAAGAAAGAGACTCGCAATTCTGCTAAAAATAGCACGAATAGATCAAATCAATTCAGAAGCTTTTCAAGACTTATTAATGCACGCCTTCTTACGGTTTTGGCCGTGTATTGGCTCTCTCTTTTCCATATATTTGAGCGTGTACGTGTTAAAAATGCCATGAGCAAGTGTGGATGGGAAAATTGGGAGAATTGGACGGGTGAAAAGGCAAATGTTTTGCCACATAGAGTAGCGTTTATCGCTGATCCTCAGCTTGTGGATGATCACACGTACCCGAAAATGCCTCGGGCGCTAAACTACTTAATCCGGCGCATGAGCGATAACTATCACTATATCAATTACCATTATTTGCAAGAGATTCTCGAACCTCATACCACTTTTTTCATCGGTGATCTTTTCGATGGCGGTAGGGACTGGGAAGATGAGCCGTGGCTCGAAGAATATCGTCGTTTCAATCGTATCTTCCCGGAAAATAAGGACCCAAACCGCAAATCTTATCGTGGATTGCCTGGAAATCATGATATCGGCTTTCAAACAGTAATTCCAGCCAAAACTAAGCGTTTTGCCACGTATTTTGGAGAACCTAATGAAGTTTATGTACTTGGAAATCACACTTTCGTGCAGTTGGATACGATCTCGCTTTCGCATGAAAACCCCGAGGTACATGCGGTGCCCCGCCAGTTTTTGGAAACTTGTAAGCAACTGCTAGATCCGGATTTACCTCGTATTTTGCTCACACATGTCCCTCTTTTCCGAGATCCAAATGTGGAGACGTGTGGGCCAGGGAGGGAATCAGGAAAGCCGTTTCCTCTTATGCGGGGAGTCGAATATCAAACGGTGATTGATTATCCGTTTAGTGAGGACATTTTAAAGAACCTTCATCCTATTTTAGTCTTTAGTGGCGATGACCATGACTACTGTGATATGACACATGTGGATTACTCTGACAATTCCAAGAAATTGGCCCGCGAGATCTCATGCAAAACAAACTCCATGACTAATGGTATTAAGCGTCCTGCAGTGCAGCTCCTTAGTTTGAACAATCCGGAAAACAAGGTGTCAAACAACACATACGAAACAACCATGTGTTATTTACCTAGTCCTTATTTGGGAGTCAAAGTTTACTTTGTGAGTCTTTCGTTTTGCTTGGCGCTATTCTACGTATGGTTTGTTTGCCCGCAAATAGTGGTTAAGCTTTCTAAAGGGCAATTGAAGCCCGCTTCAGTAAACTTCACTGCGTTTGAAAAACGGGCTACATTTGCAGCTCATAGCGGGACCCTTATATTATTAGTTATTGCATTGCTCACTTCATATAACCCAATGTGAATATTTTGATCTTCTCTTTCATACTTTTTTTTTTTTTCGATTCTTAACCTACTTACGTCCAAAAATCATCTCCATGTACGATGGGCTGAAGTCTGTTCTCTTTGAAATGTATTGTCTCACTGTTGAGATCTTCAAGCTGGCCAAATGGCCTTCTGTTATCAAGGAGTTGATCAAATTTGGCTGGACGGTAAACAAGTTGCTGATTTCCCGCAAAATTTGGAATCGTTCGCTGAGCTCGGGAATTCCCCAGGACTCAATAACAGATTGGTAGCGTATCACATCTTGAGTCAATATAATACCACCAGTGGAATTGACGCTGAATTTTTTGAAGTGGTCGAGTAACAAGTTTAATAAAATCATCCCGATTTTGATCAAAACATTGTTGAGATTTGTGTCGTTCAAATCTTTTTTCAAAAGTGCATGTAAATGCACAACAAAGTCAGATAACTCCTCACAAACATCTGTGTAGTCTTGGCTTGTATCTATTTTGTCCGAAATAAAATCCCGTTTCTTTTGTTTTTGCAAGAAATGACTCAACCTTAGCGTGACAAATTCTACCAAACATTCGAGAATCAAATTCAAAGATGTCTCGCATCTTTGGACAAAGTTATTTGTTAGGCTAATCATCCGACTTCTGACTGGAGGATTGTTGACCGTGCACGGCATGATGATTTTCTTGATGCATGAGGATAGAAGCAACAAAACCTCACTCGTTAAGTTGAAAATCTTTAAGTAATCAAATTGCGGGTCCTGTGTTACTGCAACGCTCATGAGTTCTTGTCTAGCTCTATCATAAGCGACTTCTAGGCCACCACCCACGTAAAGCCCGCCAAAATCAAGAACCAACATTTCCAAAATTTCAAGAGAAAGTTCGGGTGCTTTCGCTGGCGCTAGCTCCAAAATCCTGGCCACAGACTCTATGGCCATCTTCAACACAATACGTGCATCGGTGATTTTGATAAGTGCCCTGCCCTTCATCAGCAGGCCCGAGGTAGAGTCACGGGAGCTGGAGCTAGATAAGCCGTCAGTCAAACGCACTTTAACGTAATCCTTGAATTTATTGATTCGGCGTTTATCGCCAAAAAACAGTTTCCGCTCTAGCTGCAGTTGCTGAGTACCCACTGCGGCCATGTTAAGGACCGTCGATTCACTGTCATGTTCGTGAAGTTTGAGTTCCAACTCCTTTTTCGCCAATGCCTTTTCGTTGTTTGTCACATATTCCTGGGCAATACCAAAGATGATATTTTCAAGCATTTCCTTTTCGAGCCTGAAGAAAGACGTGTCGGTTGTGTACTCAATGAAAAGATCGTGGTAGCATTGGTCGAGATTGGACCCGATTTCATTGTTATCGTCAAAGTCATTGGTCACGAAAAACTCCTTCATGTCTTTAGTGAAATCTCCCACCAAAACATAAAGTGCATGTAATATCCGTACATGTGGCAATGGGCCAGCCTGCTGTGAATATTGTAAAAGGGTCGAAACCTTGTTTTGGATCATTTGTGCATACACTCTTTGTATCATGATTTTGAGCACGGGAATTGGTGTCTCGAATACTTGCTGTACTATCCGTGCTTGACCCTTCACCGAGATTTTCAATTTGTTCAAGAGATGATCAGTGGCTTCATTTTCGAAAACATTCACCACATGTTCGTCTGGATTCGCAAGAGAAACCCAGATCTGGTCATCATCAAGAATCGAAAACACACCTTCATCTCCATCCTCGGACGCGTCTTCAAGAAATAAATCACTCTTATTCATAAACGCCAGTACCACACTGCTACCGCCATTGAAATCGAACAACACTTTCGCGATTTCACTCATTTCTTCAAAGTCATTATCCTCGGATGCAATTTCAAAGCGCTCAACAAGGGCCCGTTCCATGGTTTCGCCATATTTTTCAATCGTGGTCACGCATTTATTGACTTTCGGCGCGTTGCCAATAAGCAATTTGATTTTTTTCGCCAACACCAAAAGATTATTTACGGTTTTGGCGCATTTCATCTTCAGCGCCGAGTCCTTAGCCGTGCGCAACTTCTCCAATGGTTCATACTTTTCTTTGGTGTAAAAACCATGGTAACTCCGTATAAGAAAGATTGTTTCTATAGAGCGATCCCGAGAATTCGTGATTTTATTCAATGCCTGGTTCAACGGGTCGATTTTATCGGTGATACTTGAAATCTCGGTATCCAAATTGTCGAATTGTGCCACGATTTGTTCGACTTCCGACGAGAGTTTAAGTACACTTTTACTATGGCTCAATTCGTAATCTTCCACTTGTTTAGCAGCAACTTCTCGCAGTTCCTGTGCCTGGTCGGCCAACTGCTTAAGGTGTCTGAGTGTGGACTCAAATGTCCGAATATATGGTTTAGGGTCAAGGTATTCTAGATGATTAACCTCGGCACCTTTAAGAATATGATCTTTGCTCAATTCTTCAACAAAGTCATGCGGCGTAAGCCCTCCTAGAAAATTGTCGATATTGAGGAGCTTGCGTATATCATCCTCGAGATCATAGATGGCAAAACTCATGTGCAGGGAATGTAGAATTTTATTATTGTTTGGGTGAAGATAATCAGGTTTTAGATTTAATTTGACTTTTTAGTAGTATGGCCTGGCTTGGCCTGGCGATCGGCGCGCGTCACCAAGTTTGGGCCCGCGCTGGATTTAGATCTCAAGGGCCGTTAATAGCATCCTATAATGATAAAGCCATGGAACGGAAATAATCAAGGATTTCAGAATTCAATAAAATGAATAAGTTTTTTCTGTCTACTTTATTTTTGGCGAATAAATAGAAATTTCGAAGGGAAGCTTTCGTTTTATATTGTGACGAAAGTTCTTTAATAAGATGTTTTGAGTCCTTTTCGTATCACGTTGCTTCATTTATCAATTTCTAGAATCTGGTTTATAATTATTATCAGATACAATAGAATCTGAGCCAGACTTATATTTCGTTGAATGATTATGTGAGAGGCTTAAAGTATTCGACACTCGATTTGCCCAAGTAACGTTATTAAACTAGGCGGTTAAAAATTAATTAAAAGATCACCCGGTAGATACAATTGAAAATACATTGTGATCATTTGTACATAAGTGAACTTATTCCAGTCAAAAGTTATTCCCAAACAAATTTCTAATTCTGTTAAAGTAATATAGTGCAGCATAATGCAGCGTAATGCAGCGTGAGGCAATGCAATGTCAAGCGGGGTAACGCGAAACAATGTGTTAAACCGTACGGTAAGGCAATGCAACGTGAAGCAAGGAGAGACGGGGTAAGGCAATGTGAGGTAAGGCAATGTGATGTGATTTAGAGTAAGGCGAGTCGATGTGAGGCGAGGCAAGGTGAGACAGTGTGAGATAATGTGGGACGAGGCAATGTAACGTAATGTGCTGTAATGTAATGTGAGGCTACGTAAGGCGATGCTGAGGCGATGCTAAGATGATACTACGACAACGTAGTGTGAGGAGAGCTTCAACGCATTGGAGGGTGCAAATTCCCTATTTCATAAATATTTCATTAAAAGTATTCTGACAAGGGTCTCTATTGGTTTTCCAAGAATAAGCCTGAACTTATAATAATACGTGCAAAAGGTCATACTATCAATATAGTCAGCATAGTCAGTCTGGGAAAACGTATATATCACTGAAAGACTCTAAGTACATTTCATTGAATTACAAGGTGTAAATTAGCTTCATTGATTCACAATTATCAAAGATAAATGTCCAAAAACATCGAAAGCATCCAAGATCAACAAACCACTTTTTACACGATGTCTTTCATAGAACAAGATACCTTCACGTAAAACCCGTAGATACAGAAGTATTAGAAAATTCTTCAAGTCAATAAATTTCCTGAGGTAGTACAAAGTTTTGCCATCAAACCAGACTTTATGTCTCTTTGATTCTGTGATCACTCATCAGTCGACGCTCGAGTAGTGACAGTTTCAAATCCAATCTAGGAGTGTGTTTCTGAAGCATTGACAATAGCAAAGCCACAGTTCTTGACGCATTTGTGTCATATCTCCATCACTTACATCGAAACCCTACAAAACGAACATAAAAAAGAAAAAGTCTACAATCGATAATAACGTTGTCAAGCGACGTTTACTAATGCTATATCAAACTAATGAATAACTTAAGCGTTGAGCTTGAAAGTAGTGTGACACTTACCACAGTATTGTCTGTCGGCGTGGTTGGCCATGAAGACACCGGCACCACAGTTAGGACACTCTCTTCTCAATCTCTCGACGTTACCGTCGTTGTCGACCTTGTAGTAAGTCAAGACAGCCAACTTGTGCTTTCTGTGCTTGTGCTTGATCTTCTTTGGGGTGGTGTAGACCTTCTTCTTTCTCTTCTTACCACCACCTCTCAATCTAAGGACCAAGTGCAAGGTGGACTCCTTCTGGATGTTGTAGTCAGACAAGGTTCTGCCATCCTCCAACTGCTTACCAGCGAAGATCAATCTTTGCTGGTCAGGAGGAATTCCTTCCTTGTCTTGGATCTTGGCCTTGACGTTGTCAATGGTGTCGGAGGACTCGACCTCCAACGTGATGGTCTTACCGGTTAAGGTCTTGACGAAGATTTGCATATTGGCTTTGTCGGCAAAAAAAAGTGCTTCTTTCGTACCAAAATGGATGGGGAAAAAGGAGATTTTAAGGGAAGCTTGGTATCTTTTTTTTTTTTGGGGACTCGATGCCGCATGCTCGCCTCGCACAGTGCTTTTTTTATGGGTTTCGCACGCACATTTGTGGTGAAGATGATGTTTACTTTAGGGCTTGAGCCCTCGGTTGAAGTCTCGATCCTGCATCAAGGTCCTTGCTTTGGAACAAGGCAGTAGGGCCTTATACAACTATTTAATGCCAACATAATCAACAAGCTGAAGGTTCAGAAAGCTGAGATAGTTGAATTTTTAGAAATAAAAGAACTGTGTTAAAAACTGTGCGTTTGTATTTTTTTTATCTATTATTTTAAGTTTATTATAGTGCAGGTTGTGTTCTTGTGTGACACCTTGTTATGTGTAATTTCGCAGCCAACGTTTAACCATTTCAGTTGCACACATTAAGTCTTGAAATCCCCTGTTTCATAAACATTCGAAACTGGGAACACAAACCTTTTTCTACCGATTCATATATTAAATTGTACTAATTATCTCGATTATAATAAATAACTCAAAACTTGTACACCAATACACCTTTCACCTTCCACCTGGACAGAAGTCACACAGAACCTCCCGACTCTTTATTTGTAATTGCCAGACCCAAGATTAACTTCAGTGTCTGTCAAGATTCTTGATTCTTCGTACGACATTCTGAAAGGATTTTTCCGCAAAAACCACATAAAATAACAGCAATGACGCTTTTGGGAGACCGCGTGCTTCAAAATCGTATAGTATTATATGGTACAGCATCAGAATCCCAGCTCTACCTCAAAGCATTTACAACCAAAATTGAAAACCCAGATGCCGTGAATGGCTGGTGGGCTTTGGTGAAGCGCTGGCTCCGCCTTCTATTTTGTATATCCGTATAACATCGGGCATCACCGGTAGATTTCTTCTAATACCAATCATCATCAGAATCCTCTTTTTCAGCAGCAGTATTTCTCACTATCTTGCCGGTATTTATTGTTCTTCTTGAAATTGCACCACATTGTATAAGCTTAGATTCCAAGGCGGTGATGGTGACCGCATCTTCAGCGCCGCCGATTCCCTCAAACCCCACAATTCTGGTGATCTCCTGGCCATTTCGATAAACCACCACAAAAGGAAGCACCTTAATCTTCAATTTTGAGACAAGAAAACTGGCGTTTTCTGCTGGGATCGCGAGTACATGCAACGCAAGATGTTTCTCTGCAAGTAAAGCGAGTTTTTCATTCATGACACGGCATTTTGGGAATGTCGGTTGGTAAAAATGAACTACAGCTATTTCCGTACGTGTAACCGCATCCATCAACTCCTTTTCTGCGCTAATGAAATTTACACATCCCACGTTATCTCCGAGCACATCTGCAGCACGGTCAATCGACCGTATTTCTTGCTTTAATTGCAGAAGCCGCTGCTCTTTATACCTGGCAGCAACCTCGTCTTCATCCTCAAGCTCTTGGAGCATTTCCAGGAGAGAGTCTGAATCTGAATCAGTATTTAAGTTCCGATCATGCGTGGAGTTCAACTTCGATTCCTGGTATTTTTCGATGTAATCTGTCAGTGTGCGATCCATAATGTGTAATGATTGAAACTAGGCTTGACAAATTCAGAACGATGTCCCGATTCTTTATATAGAAAAACAGAAGTTTTTTTAGGAATAGTCGTGTGGTGCAAATATTCTTTTAGAGAATAAAGCATAAGAATTCCATAGTCATGGCTTCGGTCAGTGGGGTGTAAAC
Organism: Metschnikowia peoriensis; assembly: GCA_030573015.1. Classification (NCBI taxonomy): domain Eukaryota; kingdom Fungi; phylum Ascomycota; class Pichiomycetes; order Serinales; family Metschnikowiaceae; genus Metschnikowia; species Metschnikowia peoriensis. The sequence continues at coordinate 68,173 of JAJMCO010000007.1, read as the reverse complement.
TTCGGACGGCGCGTGCGCGTCCACTCACCAAGGGAAAAAAAAAAAAATGTGTGATAGCATAGGACTAGCTTGCAGTGTGTCATGAGTAATAGATAAATTATCTTCTTCATGATGCAATGATTTCCCAAACACTGAGCCTTGTGGCACATACTGACACATAAACCTTATAATTGCTCAAAGACCTTTAATATCTCTGAAAGTCTAGCAGTATTCCTCACTACAAGTTCGCGGTACGCCGGTTCAGATATTTGCTGGTCCGGATGGTCTTGTATCATGTTTATGCTTTTTTCAAGGTTACCGTTTATCATATGCACCGTATTAAGTATCATTTCAAGTTCGAGAAGAATTTTAGCTTGCTCTTCAGTTAAATTTTCGGTCATTTGGGCAGCTTTACTAGCACTTATCAATTGGTTGATGGAATTTTAAGTCTATTGTGTTTTCGCGTGCGCGAAAATCACGGCCCATACACTTGATGGGGAAGTGCTCCTCACTCCATTCCTTTTACCGCATTTGGGTTAATGCCCGAACAGCAGTACCTCCCGAAAAGCGCAATACTGAAACACGCTAGACGCGTGTGCGCGTTTCACACGATTACGATTACAGTATTACGATATTTCGATTCGGATTTAAATTTTGGACCTCGAGTTGTTGGAATAAAATTGCTTCAATCAAGTCTACAAACCTTTGCATTCCCCGAAGATCTTACTATTATTCGTAAGCTACTTGAATTGTGTACGTTAACAAAACATAGACATAACAAAATATGAGGATTCAGAGACCCAATTCAATGTTCTTTGCAGCCTTAAAGGCAGACTGACAATAAACATTCGAAACAAGATGATCGATATGAATTAAAGCAAAACAAGATATGATTTTGAATTTCGTGGAATTTTCGAAACCAAAGATTGATCTTCTCCTTATAGCGTAAGTCAATCAATCTTTGGGTGAGTTCTCATTTCCAAAAGTGTTGGGTTTTTCATTAAAGACAGCCTTGCGAGACACGCTAGATTCAAAGAAATAAAGGAAAAATTGCTTTCATTTTAAAAAGCTTGTTTTCTTTTGGTGCGGTGCGTTTCTTGGACCTTCGGCATGTCTTGGTACAAATTAAGCGTATATTCTTTATCAAACACTCTACTTCAATTTGTTTTCCTAGAGATCTTTCTTAACTTTATAACTTAGGCTTTGAATTAGATTTCATGCGTTTTAAAAAGACAATCTATCATGAATTAGCACATTAAAGAGTTGAAAAAGTGCTAATGTTCGCAGTTAAAAGCTCGGATTTTGCAATCCAATACCAAATGAGGGTTTGATTAGGTAATCTGCGTGACATGAATAAGGCCTAATTGAAGAATTGTGGCCCAACGATTACTGATTCTCCTTTTTACTCGACCTCAGTTAGATCTACGAGTGGCCAGTCGTAAAAGCAGTAGTGTTCGATTGTTATATGTACGTAAACACCGTCCCCGCTTCTATATGCAAATTCTTGGTGGTGAGTGAAGAGACTTTCTCTCATGCTTCTTTTACTTCTTCTCTTTTTTTTTTTTTTTGTTTCTCTCCCTATGCAATTTTAGCTGCCTGCTTTGTCTTGGCTAGAAGCTCGGCTTTATACTGTTTCCGGTCTAGCTCCTTCTCCTTGATTGTTTCATAAAGAAGCTTGCGAAGCTCGTTGTTTTCGTGGATGAGCTCGATCTTGATCCGCTCGTTTTCATTAAATTTGCTCAAGAGGAAATTGAATTCCTTGCAGAGCTTTAAATACGTGGATTTCAAAGCAGTAAATGTGCTAATAAGTCTGCTGGTGCTAGCCATAGACTGCTTGAGAACCGCCACGGTATGGAAATCTGGTTTTGCCCAATCTGTTTCTGTCCTAGTAGTTGGTTTTGGCGCGATTTCGCCGTGTTCTTGTGTAGAAACACTGGTTTCTGATTGTTCAGTGCTTTCAAATGGACTTGTGCGAGGAGATGCTCTTGATGACGGTGCAGAAACAGGGTCTATAGGGGCATTATCCGGTTTGGGTTCTAGTACCATTGGTTTTTTCAACTCAATATCAAAGTCGACCCCCAGAATCGACACATCAGAATGTCTGCGTTTGCGTGAAAAAAACGAGGTGTCATTTTCCATTTGGGCCATGAACACATCAAAGTCCTGTGCAAGAGAAGGATCGGCAGCGTCCTCTGTCTTTACTGAAATGTCATCATTTGCCATTTGTTCGGGTGTTTAGGAGTTATTCCTATGTGTACTATGCGATGAAACAAGATTAAACGGTCTTAAGTATGCAAAAATAGATGGGCCAGACCAAATGTATGTGGTTTAATTGAAGATTAGTTGATATTTTTTTCGGATGTTAGCTGCAAAACCTTAAAGAATTCGTCTTTTCGCTGCAATTCAAATATTTGTATAATAGGATAATGTGGGTGTTAAAAGTGAAGTTTTCAAAATTCAATGTGATACTATGGCTTCATCGAGACCAGATCGGGCCTCGTCTCAGGCAAGGGCATCTCTCGCGATGAGATTTTGCGTGGGGCTCACATGGCACATCACGTGACACGTCTTCTGAACACCCGAAAACAGACAATGATAACTTCTAAATTTGATTATTTATTTTTTTGTTTTTTTCTTTTTTTTGTTTCTTTGCAATTTTGAGTAGTTGTAAATATATAAATAATCTATAAGAAAAATCGCCTCCCCGTGATAAATGCAGTTGATGTTAAAATGAATGCGCTAAATGCTGGTGGAAAATCCCCGTAGGTTTTGCTGATTGTATAGAGGCAGGCAAATCCGTTTGGAATAAATAAATAAAAATGCCCTACTCTCTATTATAACAGCCATATCGAACTGAACGAATGATTGCAATATGTGTATGTGTGTGTGTGTGGGTGTGTTTGAGTGGTATATCCTCAAATCTCTTGTGAAAATAGGGAGGAATTCTAAAGCACCTACTTCCCAGGCCATAAGCCCAATTTACGGACCTCACTGAGTACTGACGAAGTCTTTTCCGAAACCTCGTGAACCAATTCCTGTGTTTTATCGTTCACCTCATCGAATTCTTTTAAAAGTGTCGAGCTTACGTCTTTCACAAGAACCCCAGACTCCTCCCATTTTTCTGTCAAAGTCTGAAGCACCGACTCAAAACCCTTCTTCCCGATGCTGGCGTTCTGGCCAAATCTCTCTACGGACCACTCCTCGACCTTATTACAAATGCTTTTGAAGCTGGAAAAGGCAGTGATTTCCGCTTCTTGCTCGAAAACTGTCCTGCTGTTTTCAAGACTGGGGTCGGGGCTGTAGGTCACGGTTTCCTTAACCGAAAGCAAGTGGTTCATCGTCATATTTTCCGACTTCATCACCAATTTTTTTGTCACAAGGTCCACTTCACTGATTTCACGCACAAACGAACATTCATCGCCGCCCACTATGGAACGAAGCCAGCGAGGAATTGGCTGTTTGCATGCAATCAATCTCTCAGTCCTTAGAACTTGCCTGTCGATATCAATTTCCCGATTCAATATATCCACACTTACCACATGTGTAGACAATTCGTTGGGGTATTTTTGCCAATTGGCTGCAGTGACTTGTTCCCACGAGTAATCGAAATAATGCTTACTCTCGAAAACCTTCATGATGAAATATGCGAAATGTATTAGATATAGCGGATGCAAATTTTCTCACAGAAGCAGATGAATTTGAAAATATGCTTGATTTTGAAAAAGAAAGAAAAATAAAAAAATATATATGGAACTAGCAAATTGTATGTGTGTGTTGTGGCTTTGCTGAAAAGAATGTGGTTCTGGAAATAAAGAGGCGCAAAAGATCTGCGGCGCCCCCGGGCCATACATTTTACAAAATGCATCTGATTTTTTCACGTTTCTTTTTCGCGCACTACGATAAAGCGCCTCGCTAACGCTTGAAGGGCCTGTGTGTAATAATGGATGACTAGGAGTACTGTACATGTAAAACCGTATTGAAAGGCGACGAATCGTTAAGTTGAAGAGGACAAAGAACGAAAAAAAAAAATGATTCAAAAAGAAGAAGGATATAACGATATGGATTTTGGATGAGGGGTAAAGCTGATCAAAAAAAGAAATCAGTATTGTTGGGCCCATGTGCGTTAAATGCACCATTGTTTCCATGCATATTTAGCACGATAGGCCTTGCTTCATTTCTGAATGTGTATTTTCACTCTTGTGCAACGGAATTCACATGGTGCTAATAGAAGCCCAGCTTTTATGGCTGTTAAAATCAGAACAGAGCAGCGCTAGAATTACAATATGGCACATTAATAATAGGCAACGGGCCCAGAATGTTCGCGCGCGAACTGACTCAGCTGATGCTGCACCGGTGCACCACCTAGACTACATAAGAGCGGCACAATTTGCTACTACCTCAAATAGCCTTTTACACAGCACTTTAAAACTTAAAGCCACTAGCATAAAATGTTTAGACAACTAACGAAGCTTAATAAGGCCAGCGGGCTTATGAGGCGCGGGGTCAGACTGTTGGCCACAGACACAAATGCGGCCACACAATCATACTATAAAACCAGCGTGCTTCCCAATGGACTCACAGTAGCGAGCGAGAAAATGCCCGGTACTAAAACAGCAACTGTTGGCATGTGGATCAACGCAGGCTCACGGGCAGATAATCCTGTGAGTAGTGGTACGGCGCATTTCTTGGAGCATTTGGCTTTTAAAGGCACGGCACAGCGGTCACAATATGGACTAGAACTAGAGATTGAAGATTTGGGTTCACAGATTAATGCTTACACGTCACGTGAGAACACAGTGTACTACACCAAATGTCTTTCTAAGGATTTAGAGCAGAATGTGGATATTCTCAGCGATCTTCTTACTAAGCTGAAACTCGAGCTGCGTGCGATAGAAAAGGAGAGGGCAGTGATTTTGCAAGAAAGTGATGAGGTGGATAAGATGTTTGATGAAGTAGTGTTTGATCATTTGCACGAGATTGTTTTCAAGAACCAGGATTTGGGGCGTACGATTTTGGGTCCACGCGAGAAAATCCGGTCGATCAACCGTGCTGATTTAGTCAACTACATCCGCACAAACTACAAAGGTGATCGTATGGCGTTGATTGGTGTAGGATGTGTTGACCACGAAGCGCTTGTAGAACACGCTCAAAAGTATTTCGGGCATATCCAGAAAAGCGAGGTGCCTTTCAAGCAGCACGGCGACGACCTTCCAATATTCTATGGTGCGGAACGTCTCATTCAGGACAACAGCATGCCTGTGACACACGTTGCGTTGGCCGTGGAGGGCGTCAGCTGGTCTGCGCCTGATTTCTTCACGTCTTCTGTGGCCAACGGTATTGTGGGCTCGTGGGACCGTGCAATAGGCATTGGACTGGACTCGCCTTCTCCTCTTACAGTGACTGCAGCAATGGGCGGGCCTCAAAATACGCCGGTGGCAAACTCATATATGGCTTATACCACGTCGTATGCAGACACGGGTTTGATGGGCGTTTATTTCACTGCAGACAGCCAAACTGACATGTCGATTTTCGTCAATGCAGTGATGGGCGAGTGGGCGCGCTTAAAAGCGGGAAATATCACTGACGAGGAGGTTGAGCGGTCGAAAGCGCAGTTGAAGGCCCTGTTGGTGTTGGCCCTTGATGATCTGACGGCTATTGCCGAGGATATTGGGCGCCAGCTTGTGAACACGGGCTACCGTCTTCTGCCCGAGGACGTGTTCCAGCGTGTTGAAAACATCACAAAGCAAGACGTTGTTGATTGGGCTAACTACCGTTTGAAGGATAAGCCAGTTGCAATCTGTGCGCTTGGAAACTGTAAGACGTTGCCCTCACTCAAGGAATTGACCAAGGGCATGAGCCAATAGGTTCGGTTATTTATAAACACAAAGGAAGCAAACGAACAAAAAAGAAGCATGTATATACTAAAACTTAACGATATTGCATTAATATAGAGCAGTTCATGGGATTTTTGTTTGTTCAGATATCACGAACGTGTTTGCGGTAGAACACGCGATAAAATTTTGTGAAATTCAAGCTGTAGAGTCGTTCTCAAGTTCTAGTTCAGTCCGTTAGTTTGATCAAACTTTTACTCTCTGTTTGCTAGGAGAAAATTTTTAGTTTTTATTCAAGTCAAACACGTCAATTCCTATCATCCTTAACCCAGGACCTTCACAGATGAAAGAAACTTTCATTCCGTGCATTGCTTGAGCCTGAAGATTTGATGCATTAAAAGATCTGTAGTCGATACTATTGCTCTTCTATTTCCGAACCTAAGAATACTCTTTTTTGTCATTTTTTTTTTTTTACCGTGTCTACGTCTCGGTATTCACCACATCGACTTCTGCATCTCCCTCTTCATCATCCGACTGTTCCTCATGTCCAAACAAAGACGAATCGGGGATCCGTTTCATGATCTCGGGTGCGGCAAAAAGCTTACCAATATTGCTGATCCACCGAGTGCGTTTTTCCAAAAGTGACCGAAGCCCACTGTTTGCCGTCTGTTGTTGGGCCACATTGGCACTTTCTGCAGAAAGCTTTTTGCGCTTGCTCTTTGCCTTGAGTCTTTTCGTATATGCCTGGTCCACTTGCTTATCCAAATCCTCCAAGATCGTGCAAAACTCCTGGTATGCTAAATGCTCTTCTAAAACAGGCAACAATGCCTTTTTACGCCGGCGGTTACGGGTCACGGCACCCTTAAGTTCACGCTGAAGCAGTCGTATTTCAGCACATATCTCGTCATCTTCCCTGTTCACCACCCAATCATCGGAATCAATGATGCTTCCTGTTTTCGGCTTACCACCAGCACCGCCACCAGCACCGCCACCAGCACCACTGCCACTGCCATTTTCTGCGGGTGTGTTGGAGAAAATTCCAATGTATTTTAATTCACGCTTTAAGCGTTCTTCCATTGAGTGGAAGTCTGTATCTTCTGAAGTAGCTTTGGCCAATTCGGCAACATTAAGCAGTGTAGCAGTGTCATCACCAAATAAATCTTCACCCAAAAAGGAACTTTCGCTTTTGAGCGTATCTGACGGATTCTCGCCATCTTCCCCATTCTCTTCATCACCCTTGGCCTCATGTACATTAAGAATTGCAGAAAGTAATCTGCTCGAAAGCGGGCCGCACGACACATCTTCCGTCAATAGTTTTTCGTCAACCAAAGACTCGGCAGTTCCCTTGGGTTTGTATGCTTCTAAAGGTGGACGCTGAAATGCAGGGGACAGAAGCTTGGCGCCCAAATTTGCATCTTCGTCAGCCCACAGCTCGGTATAAAAATGACCCAATTTTGGGATTAAATAGGGGCTTGCAACCGGATCATAATTCTTTTCGAATCCTGGTGGAATCACATACTTTTCGTTGGCAAACTTGATATCGTCATTAGCAAACGGCCGGAAGTACAGTTCAATGTATGATTGGTATGTTGAAAATTGCACTTGGTTTGAAGGGGCCTTTGTTTTCAGAAAATCGAGGTCGGGGATTTCTCCCGGTAATAACCGTTTCAAGTCATTTTCCGGATACGATGCCACACCGTATTTCTTCTTCAAATACTCCTTACCCTGTGTCTCAAGCCCATTATTTTCCTCGCAGAATAGCCCTAGTTCGGCAATAGCGCTTTGTGAAAGCGTCTGCGGGGTTACAAATTCGGATTTCGGGTTCTTGAGTCGCGTGTCATTGTCCTGAGTATAGGATCCTGTTTGCACAGGTGGTGTCGGGTCATTTTTACTGTTCAACCGCTCGGTTTCGTCGGTTTCTGCATTTTCTGTTACTTCAGCGTTGTCATTATCGGGTTTTTCCTTGCTTTCAGGCTCATTTTCTGCTTCTGGTTCAGGCCGTGTTTTTCCTTCTGCTTCATCTCCTTCTTCCCGTTCCGCTTCTTCCTCCTCTATCTTGATTTGATCCACTGATTTTGCTTCTTTACGCGGTTCTTCACTCTTTCCCGTATCTTCCAGGACCATATCTTGTTTATCTAATGTTTGTGTTTCCTCTTCGTCATCCTGTTTGGCTTTTTCTCCGTCCTCTTCAAGATCCTCCTCTCCTTCTTTGTTCTCTACCTCTTCAGCCGCTGCTGCTGCTGCTTCTTCTTCTTCTCCTTCTTCAGACATTGGTGTCGCTTCAACTTTAGCATTTTTGCGTCTTTTCGCAAGAGGCACTTCCTCCTCATCCTCCGCATCCTCGTCAACTGATCGTTCCCGTTTCGCCAGCGCTTCTGCTACTGATTCACGCGATTTATCAGCCTGTTTCTTTTTTTCTAGTTCCTCTGCCTCCTTTTGCGCCTCTTGTGCCCGCAATTGCGCCGCCTCAATCTTTTTGTCCACCGCTAGAAGTAACGCCTGGTCTTTTTCTTCGCTGGCGGCCAAACTTGTCGAAAGTTTTGCCAAAAGCTTGCCCAAATTTTGAAGAGTGTTCAAGTTCGGGACTTCGCGTACTGCATCGCCATCTAAAAGACCCACTGACGAGTCGTACTTGAGCCGAAGCTCGTCAATAATATCATCTAGTACTGTAGTTGCAGAATGCATACCCCCCATATTCAGTGGTAAATATATAAGTTTTGTGTAGAATTAAGCCGAAGAAACGGAAACTTGATATGAACTTTGAAACGTTTTATATCCCGGGAATTCTATCGGTTTTTCAAAGGCGACGATTTCAATGCTCGAGACCCACTTAACACTGCCTTTAACGCGTAATAAGTGCTGTTTTATCCAAAGGTAAATACACCGTAACTTAACAAACACTCTCACTAAATGCACGCTCATGTTATTTCGATTCCCATCTGGTGCACGGGTGTTCTGTCTGTCCAAGACAGTTAATAATTTTGATGGCAAGCTTTTTTCTATTATTATTATTATTATTACTTTTATTTTTTTCTCATGAATAAATCTCGTAGATAGTCTAAAGATAAGTGGTTGTTGTTTCTTTCTTCGATTAATTTTTACTTGAGGTTGGTTTATGTACAATGGTGTCTATGGCGACAAGCTCTTCAAGTATTCTGCGTCCATGCGCTGCTTCACTGCATCAACACACTCACGAACAATTCTGTGTCTTTGAATAGGCGCATCCTGTGGTCTCTTCCACAGCTCTGGGAAAGCGCCAGCAGCCTTCTTCGTCTTCTTTTGTGGGATGTTGAGCGGCACCTCGTCGAACGAGTTTTGCGAGAGGTCCTTCGACTCCGCAAGCAACTTGTTGAACGTCTCCACCAACCAGCGCGCATTCTGTGTCGCTTCTGGATATCTGTCAGTAGCAAGCGAGAAAATCTTGGTGGAGTGGTCGAATTTTTCCGCGGCCAAAAGCTTGAATTTGGTGGCCTGGCGCGAGTCGAGGCTCAAGTTCGAGAGTTTAACCGAAAGCGTCACGGATCTGTTCACCGGGGTCAGCTCGTCCGAGAAGTCGGTGTTGAACTGAAGTCTGAGTGGCGTCTGCTTATCGGAAACTGGAGTGTATGGCTGGCGGTACTTGGCCAAAAGCGGCATTTCGTACGCGCTGATACGGTGGATTTGCTCAATACGTCTCTTTTCATGTGGAGTCTGGCCTTTATCCAAAACAGGCACGTTGGAGTATTTCTTGGGGAGGCCACGGAGAGCCACGGGCGTGTTGTTCATGACTCTCTCCGAGAAATTGTCGATTTCGTAGGTGTACGAAAGCGCTGGAGAAGTGACCTTCAACTCCGCGTATGTGGCCAAGATCGCCTTTCTTTCGGCATCATTGGGAGCGTATTTCTCGCCCAAAGCGGTTTTACGCATCTCGTGCAATTCAAACACCCGGTCGGCCGGAAGCCCCTGCCATTTGTGGGGATTTAAGTAAAGCGGCTGCGAAGTAGAAGATGATTGATGACGGAGCGCAGATACCTGACGAAGGGTGCAATTTTTTTGCAAAACGTGGCGGGCCAGCATATTAGTACAGTGCTTCTTTTTTTGCTTTTTTTTGCCTGGTTGGTTGGAACGAAGTGTAAGTCGCCTTGACGGTTAGAGTCCAGAATTCAACACTTGACTGGTTTCAAAGAAATTTGAGCTTCTGATTCTCACGACAAATTTTCCGCGAGGTGCACTGTTTTTGGGAGTGCAGATAAGACAGGGTTTTGGGTTTTGGATTTTGGCCAGTAAAGCCTTTTTCAGTGTGCCCGTAATATTAATTCACAAGCGGGTTTCAGTGAAAACATGATTGGGGGGTTTGGAAAAAATGAGGAAATTTTTCTTTTATGTTATTTGTCAATGTTTTCTTTTCCTGTTTCTATCTATGTTCTTTTCGTTTCGCTCAACCGTGCTTCGGCTGCGAATCTCAAAAGAGAAGAACTATTCCCTGTCTTTTCATTTTCTTGTTTTTGTTCGATTGTGAGCAGTTTAGTAGTTTCATAGTGATTTACAAAAGAAATTTCTTGCAGTATATCGGAAGTCCATATCCTTCTTTACTCTTCTTTTTCTTGTAATCACGCACTCTAGCTAAGAACTTGGCAATATGTAATCATCATTCATTTGCCTGTATGGCAGAAATATCGCACTGGCAGCAAAATACACGCAATAGGCGAAATTAACTCAAGTCTTCAAGTTCTAATTATATAAAGAGATTGAAATTTCTCTATATATATATTTTTTTTTGTTTTTTATTTACTCATTAATCAAATCAATCATTCAATCAAATCATCAATCAAATCTATTACACACATTTACAAACTCAAACATGTGTTCTTGCTCTGCTCCTTCTCGCCCCGTTTGTCAATGCTCCAAATGCCTGTGTAAGCAAGGCGAATCAGCTCAATGTCAATGTGCCCAATGTCAGTGCTAATTCAGTGTTCAGTTTATCGGAAATAGTATAAAGAATAAATTCTCCTTTCAAGCCAAAATTCATCGCAAGATCGAAATACTAAAGTAGATCGAAAATTAGAATTGTAATACTTGATCATTTTTGGGTGCAAATTTAGCCTGGTTGATACGTGTTCAATATGGATTCGAACAAATGTCCCCAGATTCTTTAAAACTTGACCACTTTTCTAATAAATAAATAAAAAGAAGAAAAAACCTCTCAATCTTCGTGCTTCATTCTTTTCCCCTCCCTGTTCTCATCGGACTCCCGTTCTCTCTTCACGGCTTGCCTAGAGTCTGGTACGGAATCTTCGCCCAATTTTTGTTTAGGCTCTCTTTTTACCTGGAAAAACGAGGCAATTGACTTTTGTTTCGTTTTCTCTTCTTTGATCACTTCGGGCCCCTTATTGCTTGGGTTTCCTACAAATTTGCCCACCTTATACCAGCTGAGGGTATCGTAGACGGGATTTGTATCTGTATCCAAGCAAGTTTCCAACATTTTCTCGTCCCAGTGATCATTTGGCGTCAACCATTCAAACCACGCTTTTGAATTTGGCTCAAGGAAAATTGGCTTTCTCAGATGAAGCCACAGCATATCGTTTTTGCCCTTTCCAGTAGCAGGTCCCGTGACTATCGAAAACGACGAAAAGTACTTTTCTCCCAGGCCCACCATCTCCGTTTCATTATAGTTGTAGTTGTGTGAATAGAGCCCTGCCAAAAAGAGAATAGGGCTGGTGGGCGAATATATAAAATGAGGCACTTTCCCTTGAGCCAGATCAAGCCATTCAAAATACCCCAGGATCGGCACCACACAGCGTGTATATTTGCGAGGGGTGGCCCAAACTGTACGTGGATGGGCCAAGGTTTCCTTTCTACAATTAAACAATTTGGCCTGATGTTGCTGTACTTCTCGTGAGTACGCTGCACCTTGTCCACTTTTGGTGGATTTTTGCACACGCAGCAGATCCTGAGGTTTGGCCCAAACAGGGAGAAGCCCGAATTTCAGCGGTTCTATACGGTAGTTCAAATCACACGCTTTAAAATCTGTTTCCCCCGGTTTTTCCATATATACAATTATACCAGTTGATGTGGGAGGAATATTATAGGAAACGTCGAATTTTGCAAACGAGACATTTAATTGGATTGTGTGTGAGTTTCCATCAATAGAAGAAGTTGTTTCGTAGTGTGTTTCCAGCAAGGAATCGCCCAGATTTTCATTTTCGCTGGTTCCTAGTGAGCCGAGGCTATCGTCCAGATGAATTACTGCTTCGTTGAAAGCCTGGGGCAAATTCTCAATCGACTTGACTTTTTAGTAATAAGATTGAAGAAAGGGAAAAGCTGAGATTTTCAGTACATACAATTCCAAGAGCGTAGCGACCACACATTTTTTTTTTTTTTTTCTATTTTTTTATTCTTTTTTCGGAAAGAAAAGTATATTCTGAGCTCAGTTAGATGACTACTCCCAGCAAGCGAAATCTATGAGTTTAAAAGCCGCGTTTTTTTTTTGTTTTTTTGTTTTTTTTTTGTTTTTTCTTGCCCCGCAATCCAGATCTTAAGGCCCCGGATCAAAACGTAAATTTGATAAAAATTATATTCGGCTCAGAAGGCTCATTTACATATGTATCTATCCTTTGTATTGATCATGGTAAATCCTATGATTTGATATAGTTATTTTAAATTTCGCCATGGGCGCTGGTGGGAGGAGATGGTTGATTGTTCCTGATAAGATAAGCGTTTAGTCACGTGAGCAATAGGACTTGTTCACGTTTTAAAATTTCAGTTCAAATACATTGATTATTACCATCGGACTCATGTCAAGTTACATTATTTTGAGACTCAATTCTAGCAAATACTAGTCTATTCCAAGCTGTTTCTTCTAAGTTCGTTTCTGCTGATAGAAACGACATATTTTCCCCTTATAGATCTCAAAAAAAAAAAAAAAAAAACACTAAAATCAGTCCTTGGTGTGGTACAAGTCCTTGAAAAAACCACGGAAATGGAACTTTGAACCAACTTCATCGATCAATTTCACATCTTCTTCATCCAAGGCAAAGTCGTAAACGGCCAATGCCTCCTTTTGTCTTTCGGATTGCGAGGAAGTGGTGATTGGCAAAAGTCCTTTTTGCAATGTGTAACGCAACAAGATCTGGGCATCTGTTTTACCGTATTTTGCTGCCAATTTAGGCACCACAGGTTTCAACGGGTGGTCTACAACTTCATTGCCATCATTGTCGACGATTCTGAAAAGCGGGGATAATGGTCCATAGGCCTCGAGCAAAACACCGTTTTCTTTAGCAAAATCCCGGATCCCCTCGCTCTGGTTTTGCAAATATGGGTGGAATTCGATCTGGTTGACCTGAGGCGAGTAGTTAGCGTCTCCGCCAGCAACTTCATTCAACTGTTTCAAGTGTTCTACTGTCAAATTAGATCCACCAATATACCGCACTTTGCCGTCTTTCTTTGCCTGAATCAAGTCGGCCCACACACTCTCGAGGGTTTGACCGTGAGAATACTCAGGGTTGAAAAAGGGGAAATGGATCAAAAACAAGTCGATGTATTCCACACCAAGATCTTTCAATGCTGCATCTACCGATTCTGCTCCCGATTTATGGAACGCCGGGCTGAAATTCACTCCAGGGTTATATTTGGTGGTGAGGAAAAGATCTTCTCTAGCAACGCCTGACCGTTTAATTGCTTCGGCGATTTCCGGGTGCGTGGTATAAATCTCCGCCGTGTCCAAATGTCTGAAACCGTTGGAAACACTCAAAACCAAGTTGTCCACCAATTCCTCCACCAAAGTATCCTTCAAAGCAGGGTCTCTGGCCTTTTTAATTTTCTGCCATTTAGTGCCAGACCCAGTTCCTAATAAAACAGGATTTCCTGATTTCGTGGTAAGCTTCGTGCCAAATGGTTCAACTGGGTAAGCGTGAGACATTTTCTTCCGAACTATTTGTGTATTTTAATATATTTTTTCTCTCTTTCCTTTTTTGGTAATTGATTCAATTATTTTTGCCAACCGAAAATGCTAATTGTGTCAATTGTACTGTTTTTGTGAGTGATGATTGTAATTTCCACACTTATCAATCTGTTCGCTCGGCACTCACTGCTTTTTATATTGCCGAGCTTATCTTTTACGTAGTTAGCGCGGAATTGTTCGTTAAACTTATTACTCATACTGGCTGGCCGCCACAGTGATTGGACCGCCTCCATTTTTTAAAAGATTTATTTTTTTTTTTTCTCTTTTCTCTTTGAAAAATCCCAACATAATTTCGGTCTAGTTTTTTAATCCGTTTATTTTCTGGACCAATTGAACTTTTTAATCCTGATTGTTTCGCTTGAAATTCCGATTAAATACTAACCTTCGGTTTCTCGGTTCATGAATTTTCACCACTGTTTGCCTCGGGGCCACAGTGCACTGGGTAAGTTACCAAGTCAACAAGCTAATAATAAGAAGACGCATTTCGCTTAACGAAAATTTCTCAAATTGACAGAAAAAAATTGAGCCACACCGTAAGAAAATTTTACAAGCTCATAATTTATAATAAACTCTTTTTTTTGTTCTTCGAAAACCCTTCTCTCCAAGAAATAGCCACCACCTCAACTTTCCCGTTTCACGCGTCGCTTATTTCCCGATTCGGCACACCTACTTAAAGTGTCGAAAATACTTGAAAGCTTAATATCTTTCTTGAATCAAATCACACATAGTTCTGCTTGAGAGTTTATTGCATCAATTGTTCGAATGAAGGCCGATATATCCTCTCAGTAATTCTAAGCAAATACCTTTGCCTAGTATATTCCCTTTACCAATTGTGAGGCCTGATGATCGTCATTTGTCTTTTCATTTTTAAACAACAGTGAAGATATTCAATTTAAAAGTTTTGAAGTTATCTCTCATGAGGAGCGTTGCACTTAATTGTATTCATAGGCATGTTTCAGTGGGCTGTAGATCTATTACATGCCAACAAAGAATGTATTGGGTTATTATGGCTCATCCATCCTTTTCAGCCCAATTTTCTCTTTGGATATTGATTTTGATACTTTTATGTTTCTAAAAACCATAATAAAAATGTTTAAAATCTCTTACAACTTCAAAAATTTGGAATAGCTAAAAAAAACCCAACTTTCCTCCTAGTGATGATGTATTACAATATGCAAGAATTCTCAAGCGCGGGTGGTTGGTGTAATGGCTAGCATTAATGCCTTCCAAGCATTAGACATGGGTTCGATTCCCGTACCACTCATTTTTTTTGTTTTTAATCATTCAGTCATTAAATTATACATCTCTAGCTTTCTAGCATTGATTCCGTTTTCTCTGCAGCTGAAAACTTCCTTTCTCTTCTTCTTTTGCGCCTCAAGAAATCTTGTGTCCTCGAATACGCCCCTCTCTTGATGATAGTGAGCACGTTGTCTACAGTAAAGGATGGAAAAAACACTTTGGCAAATCTATGGACCTTCGCCACAGTAGCTTTTCTCAAATTACGCGGGACTTTGCTCCATGAACTCTCGCCTATTTTGAGACCACATAATTGATCGCACAAAGTAATGATTATCTCCTCGATATCCTTCACTAGAGAAATATCGTAATTCTGCACCCCCAAGACAATTGCCAATTGAAATCTAGTTAAACGCGAAACATAACGCTTTTCCGATGAGTTCAGCAGAGGGGGTGATTTCTCGTAGTTTTCTGCTGGCTTGTTGTTATCATAATTTCCCGAAAGCAACATTTCGTCCAACGGTTTTAACTGCTGAAATATGGGGAGTCTGTACTCTTTTTCTGGTCCGCTGAAACCAATTACTCCCAAAAGCAATTTATGTTTAATGAAGTGAAGTGTGACAAGAAATTGCAGGTTCTTTCTGGTTCTTTTAGCTGGAGGCAGCTCAAACCCATAAGGAAACGCCTGCAGTGGACTAGGTCGTTTTATTTCAACCTTTTCGCGCTCTGATTGAACTTTTCGAGTAGATTTTGTTTCTTCCAAGGGAGATTGCGGCAAATCTGTATTGTGGGCCGACTTATAGTCCTCTTCAAGGAAATAGTCCCAGGACGGAATTTTTGGAGTGGCAAAAAACCACCGGTCTGCTTGAGATAAACCGCGATATTCATTAGAAGTCGTGTAAGCATAGTCTGGTTGAGAAAATTCGTCCAAAGACGCCTGTTTAATCACTGGGGATACTGGCGAATAAGGGGTGTGTTTCACCAAAGACGTGGGCAACTCTTCATCTGTTCTTGGAACTTGCTCTTTTTGTGTTTGGGATGGACAAACTAAATCATTCTGATATGAGCAAAAATCAAGAAAAAGATCATCCCAGGGAGTTTTGTTGCCTGAATGTGGCGACGATGGTAATGCAAAAGCTTCGGTCGGAAACATCAATTGTAATTTTTACTGGCTCAGTTTATACTTGTGTCGATATTTTCTCTTTCTAATTTCTTTTTCTTTTTTTTTTCTTTTTTGTTTTTTTCGCAGCCAAAAATGCTGCCCGGTATCAAATGTAACGATGAAATTTAGTGGAAATAAATAACTAATGAGACAACTATGGTAGAGCGCGTAATTTTCACACTAATCTGGGGTCGAGCCTCACCTCTAAAAAATGGTGTAATTTGCAAAACGCAAACTATGAAAGTAGATATCAGAGAAAAGTATTTTGTGAGAGGAGAAAAAGGGTACAGAAATATTTGCGGGGACTCAATTCTTATTTATAATTGGCAAGAAAAAAAAACTCCCCAAAAAAAATTTACAGACAAGTAAAGAAATAAAAGATCTCGTAGATCTCGGTCCTAGAATTTGCGGGGTAGCCATCGCATGGTGGGGTCTCCCTCTTCCTCTTCAACGCATCTAATAAATGAATGACTCTTGAGTAGCTTGGTCCTGAATTTAATTTTTGGGGAAATGCAAATATAAAAAAAAAATCGGAGATAATTTCTTTTTTTTGCCTGCTTTATGATTCTGGTCCTTTTGTGTTTTTGCATGCGGTCAAAACCATGTGCCGGAGTGGTGTCTCACGCTGTGTGTAACGCTGTTACAGATCGAATTTCAACTGTCACTAATGTATTTACCAAAACTGAAAAACACACTTCCAAGAAACAAGCAAGTTTTTAGGAAAAGAAAAGGTAAGATTTTTTTTTTTTTTTTTGACAGATTTCTTGACAGAAAAAGATGTTTGTTTAGATGTAGACTTAGGGGTCTTATCAGGCCCCAGCCCGGGCTGGCTTCTCTTACATGAGAGAGTTGCTCAGGATTTTGCATGATTGTTTACATATTTTCTAGCTTGGTAAAGAAAAAGACTTATAGTAGAAAAAAAAAAAAAAAATACATATTGGCATGCACTCGCCACAAAAAGTTGGCATAGAGTGAAAAAGAAATGTCGATTTTAAAGCATGCGGGTACCATGCATGAGCGAAACACGGTTCGCTAAGGCTTACACAAAATAAAAGGCTTTGGAGAATAAGAATAAGCCATTGGCATCTTGTTAACTTGAAAATTTCTCTTTTCATCTAAAAACTATGCTAGAAACAAAATACAAATGAGAATGAAAATGAAAATGATTGCAACCCAAACCTACTGGGAAGGGATTCACACCTAAACTAAAAGAAAAATCGGCATGCAGAAGTAATACTTTCTGTCCTGCGGTGGGTTATGCAAAGCTGCCAATTTTTAATTGCGCTCAATATAAGCTTGGCATTATTCGCAGCCTCAATTTCAGCCCCATAAAGTTGCATTGGTCGCCCAAAACATGACACAGAAGAGGAGAAGCAGCTGCCGCCCAACTTTGTTGGCTTAGCTCCCACACATTTTGTTTCAGATGATGTGACGCGTCTAGCGTGCGTTTACGGGCGCTCGCGCTTGACAGAGGTATCATATGGATGTACTGCAACACAGTACCGCAGTCAAAATTCTAGACTAGAAGAAGCTCATGCTACCTGCGCCTCCAATATGTTCTCCACTACCACATTCACATCTGCCTTGAGGTACTTACAGTTCATTAACACTTGAATCAATTTCTTGATACTAAGATCAATCGTGCCGTCGCCATATGATGAAAGTTGGTGCAAAATGGCTTTTCTCAGACCGGTGTCCATAAATTGCAATTGGTCCAAAATAATACTGACTTCTTCAAGAGTGTGAACCTTCTTTAACTCGATGGTCTTGGTGAAGTTTTCAGCCAAGCTCATGTGTTTCAAAACAGAGTACTGTGAAGTGGTACCAATAATAAGTAATCTTCTTCCGTTAGGTGGTCTCTTGTTCAAATTCACAATCAACATCTGTAAGATCTCATTCGAGAACCTGGGTCCAATAGGAACGTAGTTGATCAATGTCTCGATCTTGTCAATTACGAGCACATTCAATGGCGACTTGTAGACGTCTCTGAACACGTTATCAATGGTAGTCATCTTCATTGCTTCGGACATTCCCACCAAGCTTTCGGCACTGAGCATCTTGATGAACGGGAACTCGGATTTCAACGCAATCATTGAAGAAATGGCCGTTTTTCCAACACCAGGTTCTCCGTGTAACAAAACACTGATAAGGCGCTCAGTGTCCGAGTGCTTGACCTGTTCGATATAGGAGTTCAATCTCTCGAATACCGAGTGTATCTTCTGGTTGTACTCAATAATTCCGTACGGGAAGTTCATGTTCAAGTCTTCCTCGTTCACACCAAACGCGGGTTTGACTTCATTGAGCGCCAACAAGAAGTCGTTTCTGGTCAACTTCATATTGGCGATATTCTCATCGACCTTAGCTATGTTTTCACTCTTTGTAAACTGGTTAATAGCAAAAGAAGATGCAGAATTGCAAAGACCTTCGAGCTCAGCACCGGTGAAGTTTTTGGTAAGTGCAGCCAACTCATCGAAGTCTACATCCTTGCCCAAAATCTTGTTATCAGCCATTTTCTTAGTGTGAATCAACAAGATTTCCTTACGACCTTTTTCATCTGGAAGCGAGATTTCGATTTGGATCTCAAACCGGCCAGGACGCAAAAGGGCATTGTCAATCAAATCCAATCTGTTTGTCATACCGATAATCAAGATATTGTTGAGCTGGTCCACACCGTCCATCTTAGCCAAAAGCTGGTTGACAACATTATCACCGACACCAGTTCCGTCACTTCTGCCGCCACCTCTTTGCTTAAATACTGAGTCCAACTCATCAAAAATGATAATGTGCAACAGCGAGTTCTCGCCCTTAGCCTTATACTCTGCCTCGGCATCCTTGAACAAGTTCCTGATGTTTTCTTCTGAGGATCCAACATACTTCGAGAGCATTTCCGGTCCATTCACAACCTTGGGTTCTTTCACATTCAACATTTTACCAATTTGTCTGGCAATCAATGTTTTACCAGTACCTGGTGGTCCATAAAGCAACATACCTTTCACGTGACGCAAGCCCAACTTATCAACCAAGTCTGGGGAAATGATACGTGATGCAAATGCTCTACGGAAAATCTGCTGGAACTCATTGTCCAAACCACCGATACCTAAATTCTCTAACTTAAAGTCCGGATTGATAATGGGATTGGCCCTTGGTTTGTTGATCATGGCCGACGACTTGCCGCCCAGTTTCTTTTGCAACTTGATCAATGAGTTTTCAGTGGGGAAGAAATTGATCGAAGTGCCACCTTTCATCAAAATACCCTTTGTCTCAATGTCCTGCGACATTTCTTGCATGGGCTCACCCACCTGGCTTAGATTGATCACCTGACATGCATACACAAATACAGAAAGGATTTTCCCCTTATAGTCCATCACCACTGGTTGCGAAGGCTGCAAAATCTGGTTTTCGTAATTCGCAAGAAAAACAGTAGTAAGGTCTTCTTCACTGAGAGTTGCTGGCGTGGCCTTAGACGCATTTCTGTAATCCACCAAAAGATCAACTTCACCCAAATAGTGCGTGTTATCAGCGCTGCGATCGAAAATATTGTACGACTCCACATCCACGATTTGGCCCAACGAAGTTTTGCACCATTGACGAAGATTACCGGCCAAGCCAATAGTACCCGGTTTCATGGCTGAATCTTTAGTGATTCCGTACACAAAAAGCCCATCGATGATGATGTTATCACGTTCATTGAGCTCAGGGAAATCTCCTGGATTTACAGCAATCAAATTGGCCAAAGCTACCAGATTCGACGGAGCGATCTCGATTTTCATTTGCTTTTTGACATACGGCACCACGGGCGCATTTGCCGCCGGCCGATTGTGTGTAATTGCAGCATTCCCTGGTTTAGGAGTGTTGGTAACTTTATGAAATCCAAATTTTTCCATCTTTCTAGGTATTTATCTGTTTGGAAGGAGGATATTGTTTGGGATTTTGCTGAGTTAGTGACGCAGGTGGCCTTTCGTTTCCGGGGAGACAATCATTTTTGTCACGTGGTCTCACATCACGTGCTCCAAGGCTTTTTCTCAAATTTCACCGCGCCGACCGACTTGCCATCTTGTTGCATGGAAGGCCGGCCATTTAAGAGGTGAAGGCGGAGGTGCTAAAAAAAAGTCATGTCCAAGAATTTAATTAGTTCAGGCGTTATATTTTTTTATCCATGCATAGCACTAAGAAGAAATCAAAATAGGGGATTTACGCCAAGCGTACGGCTTTTTCATATTATTATTTACCTTTATTTTCACCACGGCGCCACAACAAATATTGCTCAACTAAGGCAAAACTTCCGAGACTTTTAACAGAGAAAGGCACGCCACGCGCATTGTGAGTAGGAGCCAGCAGAAATTGGGGAAAATCCTTGACCCAAAATTATTGGCTTGCGCCATGCAGCGGCATGCGAAATTCAAAGAGCAATTTTATCTTAAAAGAAAAAGAAAAAGAAAAGAGGATTTGAAAGAGGCCACTAGATAGAAAGAAGCGATTATTAAAAAAACTATTAATGTGTATAATCCAAAAAAATTTGAAGATTTGAAAATATTAGCTATTCAATTGAGCGAAGAAAATACTATTGTTATATACCCATATCATTTCGTACGTTGGAAATACCATTGCCATCTCTTAATACGTGCATTCCATCTGAGCATCGGAGGATTTGCATTATCGCGGCAATTCAAACAATGGGTTGGCCAATCAAGAAAAATAAAAAATGGAAAGTCTGTGAGTTAGAATGAGCGTTGGCTTACCAATGCCGCCAGTCCAGAACAAGTCCGAAAATGGCTGTTAAAATGCGGCTTGGATAGCAGAAGTCAATGGCAAAGACAAAAATTACGAAAGTCACCAGAACGTGCGCCATCAATTCAGTGACGTAATAGGAAATCCAGACCGCTATGTTCACTAATTACAGCATCAGCGTGGTTATCGCAATTTCCGTTCAGGAGAGCGGCTCATACAGGTTTACGCGTGGTGGAAGCACAGAGAACGAAAAAAAGTGTGGCTCACGAACTGAATTTTCCGATCTCTCCCATGAATGATCACCCTTTTTCCATACACCCGCCAGCTAAAGAGAGGGTGAAAATTGGATTTAGACGTCAAGGGTACTTGAATAAATCCGATTGACCCAAAAAAAAACTGGATTTTTCTCCAATTTTACCCCTTTTCTCCACACATAAGTAATGACAATTGGCCGGTCGATCCCGGGGCGATTTGTCGGACATCCTGTACGCAACCGAGGTGCTTCCCAAATGCGGTAACAAAGCGGCCCTTCTAGATCTGGATCGCTTACTAAACGCGCGGGTATAAAAACTGTGGATTCCCCCCCTCACTTCGAATTTCAGATTCTCATTAAAACATTAAAAACCAAACAATAATCACAATGTCACCCGTCATCCAAAAGCCAGCCCCATCTTTCAAGAAGACCGCCGTCGTCGATGGTGTTTTCGAGGAGGTTTCCTTGGAGCAATACAAGGGTAAGTGGGTCTTGTTGGCCTTCATCCCATTGGCTTTCACTTTCGTTTGCCCAACTGAGATCATTGCCTACTCTGACGCCGTCAAGCAATTCGCTGACAAGGACACCGAGGTTTTGTTCGCTTCCACCGACTCCGAGTACTCTCTTTTGGCCTGGACCAACGTTGCCAGAAAGGACGGTGGCTTGGGCCCAGTCAACATTCCTTTGATTGCTGACACCAACCACTCCTTGTCCAGAGACTACGGTGTCTTGATCGAGGAGGAGGGTGTTGCCTTGAGAGGTATCTTCTTGATTGACCCTAAGGGAACCTTGAGACAAATCACCATCAACGACTTGCCTGTCGGTAGATCCGTCGACGAGTCCTTGAGATTGGTTGAGGCTTTCCAATTCACCGAGAAGTACGGTGAGGTTTGCCCTGCCAACTGGCAAGCTGGCTCTGAGACCATCAAGCCAACCGTCGACTCCTCGAAGGAGTACTTCGGTAAGGTCAACAAGTAATTGGAAGAATAGGAACCCGGCGCTCGGGAGCCGCCCGTTTTATAGACCCTTCTCAATAAAAAAGAAACATTGATAGAATCCAAGAGTATTATCTTGTAGCCCACATAATTGAACAATTGCCTTTTGTAAGAAGAAATTCTGACTTCCCTGAGTTAATCTCTTCAGTAAAACTGTTAGAATCTCAGCCAGAAGCAATGGCTAGTTTGGGTATTTTATTCGGATGATCTACAGCATTTCCAGTCCTATCTCTCAAGTAAAACCTTGAGATAAGTTTCTGAACTGAAGTGTTTTTTTTTCTTTTCCGAAAAAAAAAAAAATTTCAAGACAAATTATGGAAAATAAAACACAAGATGATGGGGAAACAATGCCATAATCTCAGAAATAATGGGTTTTCAATATTGCTCATTAAACCCACCTATGTCGATTCCGCCGCGACCCTCAACTTGCAACTCACGGGCCGGCCGGCCAGCCTAATGTTTTTATAACCACGAACATTATAATTCTACTACATCCTGGTCTTGCAACCGCAAATTCAAAGCAGAAGATTGGAAAAAGAAGAAAACAGTTTGTTCTTTTTTGTAAATAATGACAATTAAAGAGTCGGTTTTTTTCTACAAGTTTGCCGTGGACTCCCAGGTATTCTTCAAATCAGCACATACTTATGCTCTAGTTAACCTTAAACCATTGGTTCCGGGCCACGTGCTTGTAGTGCCACTTCGCCAAAGTGTTCTTCGGTTTGGAGATTTAACTGCTGCTGAAAGTGTGGATTATATGAATTCTTTGCAAACAGTGCAGAAACTTATAACGCGTGTTTATAACGCAGACCTGCTTAATTTGGCGATCCAGGATGGGCCCGAATCCGGTCAATCGGTGCCCCATCTCCATACTCATATTATTCCTCGGTTCAAAAACGATAAGCATGATGATAGTATCCATAAACAGCTCGAGAAAACCGACTTAAGTGCGGCATATGACGAGTTCTTCGCCCGCAAAAAGCAATTCCAGGACTCGCCGGGGTTTATCTCCGTGCCTGACGAAGATAGACACCCTCGGACGGAGGAAGTGATGGCGAAGGAGGCCGCCTGGTTGCGTGAGGAGTTAGAAAAGGCGAAGGCTGCAGGAGCTTTATAGAGTTTGACCGAGACCTGATGAGGATAGTGAATGGTGGGTCTATATTTCTTGTATTGGCAGCGATTCATAACCCCACTATTCATCAGCAAGCCATTTATTATGATTAAATTTGGATTTTAGCACTACTTGTTGCATGTAGAAAGCCAGTTTTTACCATTCATTAAGCGAGTAGTATGTTAGGCTAGCCATAATCCAACGTTCACGGTAAATTATACTATCTTTCAAAAGAGAAAAGAAGTCTACTGATAGTAGATTTCCTAGGAGTGTAATGTTTACTTCAAGTCATTCGGCTGACTCATTTGATCTAGCCATATAAAGAGATCAAAAAGTATCTCCGAACTTATGAGAATCTAAATCTACATTAAAGCAAAAGCGTAACTAGTTCCTAATAGTAAAGCTTTCCGTTTGCTCGCAAAGACACGGCGTTTCTCATTTATCATGGGAAGCTTCATGAAAAGATCACAATTTTTTTCGCAATCAATGACTTAAATGCCTTTTGGCCGGCCAATTGTTTAAATGTGAGTGTTTTGTCTATTTTCCCCCATACAAGGCCCCATATTTACAACTTTCCAACACCTCCTCATACGCGATAATGGGCCAGTTTTGATAGCCGCAAGAACCGTTTTTAAGAAAATTAAGGTAGGTATGATAATTGAGATAGGATAAAAAAAATCGATTAATGAAAAATAAAATTGAAATTGAAAAAAGGCAAGTTTCAACCCTAAAGTTCATCCATTGTCTTAGAGATCCAGCCAGTGACTCCAGGTCCTCTGCAGGCCAAGGCCCGCGAATCCATCAAGCCCCATACTAAATCATCCAGCCTTAAATCTAACTCTAGTTTCCATCTCTTTTTTCAAAAGAAAAAATTATAGAAAAGCACCCACAATGTCAGCCGAGCCATTGGATGAAATCCAGTGGAAATCTCCTGAATGGATCCAGCAGTTTGGCCTTCACACGGGAAACGTGCTTGATTATTTTGCCGAGTCGCCCTTCTACGATCGAACCTCAAATAACCAGGTTCTTCGAATGCAATTTCAATTTCAGCAAATGCCGCCAAATGTGCACCCACAAAAGTACTTGCAAACACGTTTAGCAGAAATGGTCGGTACTGAGTTTGTGGTTGCATTTGTGCGTGAACCGGATTTCTGGGTTGTACGCAAACAACGACGCCTCAACCCACAAAATACTGTCACTGAACATGATTACTATATTATCGGCGCCAATGTGTACCAGAGCCCGATGGTTAGAGATGTGCTTGCATCACGCTTGCTTGCCACAGTACTCTCAGTCAAAAAATCCGTGTCTTTGCTTAATAAAATGGCCACTTTCAGTATAAGTGAAGGCGGACATACATATGCCAATGAAACTGCCAATAATACAGCATCTGCTGCTGGTAATGGCGCTAAACTGGGGCAGGTTTCTGCAGGCACGGTTTCCGCTGTGGCTGGAACACTTGTAGGCACGCCCACATCGGCGTCTAACCCGGGAACTGTCGCTGCACACACGACAGGCACTACTACCGATGAAAACAGCGGTTCGGGAGGGCCAATGGCAGAGGCGGTGGCAGATATTCTGGCCACAGCATTCGATAATCTACTTAGTAGTGTGGTGACCGGACCTGGAGCTGATAAAAGTATCTACATTGACGAAATTCCGTTGTATGGGAAAGGGTCTACGATAGAACAGCTTGGACTTCAGCTTAACTTAAATGATGACAGTGACGATGATGATGAGGATGATAATGATATTATGATGTGATATGATGTGAAGATCAATAGTGGAATGAAAGAGAAAACTAAAGGAAGTTCATTTCTACAAGTAATATTCACGGGTTCCGAATCCAGCGTATATTTCTAAAAATGCGCCGCGATTCCGTTACTGGAATACTGGCGCTTGCTGAGTTCTGATGATGGTGTGCTCTACAGCACTGACCAAAACATATCTGATCGAGATAAGCTCATAAATGTGGTGTGTGAAATCTAAAGCTCATCCTTGGACACAGCCTCCACGGGCAACTCACCGCTGGCCACAATCTTAACCTCCTTCACAGGTCTGTCACCACGAGAAGTCTTGGTTTGCTCAATCTTGTCAACCACTTCGAAACCATCGATAACCTCGCCAAAAACAACGTGTGCATTGTTTAACCACGAGGTGATGGCAGTGGTGATGAAGAACTGCGAGCCGTTGGTGTTTCTACCAGCATTGGCCATGGACAAACGGTACTTGCGGTCGTGCTTCAAGTCGAAGTTCTCGTCGTCAAACTTACCGCCGTAAATCGACTTACCGCCATACCCTTGACCGGTCTCAAAGTCACCTCCCTGGATCATGAAGTTGGGGATCACACGATGGAAAATCGAGTCCTTGTATCCAAACTTGGGGTCGTCAGAAGTGGCCAACTTGCGGAAGTTCTCGACCGTCTTAGGAACGACCGTGCCGAACAAACCAATCGTGATTCTACCAAGAGATTCTCCACCTTGCTCAATGTCAAAGTACACCTTGTGGGTGAATGGAGGGTTCTCTGCAGGCTCGGCGGCCGCAGCGGTCAATCTGAAAAATGCAAACAACGACACGAGGATCGCAAGGATAGAAAAGGTCTTCATCATTGAATGCCTAATTTTTTTTATATGTCTCTTTTTTTTTAGACTTTAGTGTGGAAGAAATCAGTCGACGTCGAGCTGTTATAACTGCGGCGCGAATTTATATGCGTCGGGGCTCCGGTGGTGCATACACCAGCGAGGGTGCCGCCAAGTGTGGAGCCAGTCGAGGCCACGGGTCTCAATTAGGCTACTTCAGCGGGAGGGGTACATATATTAAGAAATTCGGGTAATCAAAAGCTTCTTGTAAAAGTAATTTTTTCTTTATTCGCAAATTGGAATGTTTAGAGAGATAAAAGTTGGATCCCTAATTTTAGGCTCCCAAATTAACAGTGTGAAATTTGTTGTTTGTGCGACAATTACTTAAATAATGAGATATTCCACGTAGAATGGGATTTTAGCCTAAAGATTTCATCGCTGAAGATCTTACTTGACGACCACAATTAAAAATGACGAAGGATAGGAAAGAGTATAGCTTGTGGCCTCTTTGAACGTCAAAGAATGATGAATTATTTTCTCTTTTTTTAAGTCGCTGGAGGAAAGAAGTGGAAGAGGGATAAGCAGGTGGAGGTAGTGACACCACCAGAATAATTGTGGCATCTTGAATGTTTGCAAGCAACAACATAGAATACGATACAGTAAAATACCATATATTATTGATGTTGGTTTTAGGTCAAATGAAGGCACACATATTTTATTACTATCTTTTGCACATGAATCCCTCAATCTTTGCAGCTCTTGGACTCGAAATTAGGGCTGAACTAAAGTGTTTTAAAAGCCGTAACTTCCAAAATGCAACGTTAACTTTTTCAAGATTGAGTTTTCTCACCCTTGCTATTCTGCCTTGGAGTTTTGGGCTTATGCTGACATAAACAGAAATTTGAAGAATAGAAAGAATCTTTTGTTCTTCATCGGAATTTGCGATAATCTCTGTGCGTAAGATTGCCGACTTTAAATTACATCATAAAGAATTTCAATGACAGAACAGCGTCACGTACTGGGACCGATAAAAATAAACAAGGTAGCCCACAGTCGTGAATTCCAAACAAATTCCCGCTTCATTTTCACAGACTTGCCACTTCTCTTTTCGAGGAAAAACGTCCAATTATTTGATGCAAAAGTCGGGAAGCATAAAAACCCCTTGATACTCTCCAATAGGTCTTAGCTACGTTAATAGATTTTTTACTTCGAAGTTCAATCTTCAGATATCTCCTAGATTTAGAAAGTAACAGATCGCGTTTGCATCCATCACAAATGAGAAACCTTTCTTAAATCCTGACATTGCCGAGAGCTGCTACAATGTACCTTTTTCAATCCAGACTATAGCTGAACACAAGATACAAAACGTCGTTTTTTCTTTAAATATCTTTATTGTGCTATGTACATTGCCCACACTAAAATTGTCTCTCACCCTTTCTCTCGGCCTCCAACTCCTCAGCGATAAATCTCTCCTTCTCCTCAGCACGTTCAAGAGCAATTTTCTTAGCTTTGACGGCCTTAGCCTTTCTTTCACCACCGTTCTTCTTCTTACCCTTTTTATGTTCTCTCAAAGGCTCCAAATCATTAACGAACTTGTGTTTCCACCTCAACATGTAACGTCTAGTAGACACATCAATGCCCTTCTTCTTCATGGTTTTTGAGTTTGTACGGAGGAAAGTTTTCAAGTTGCCGTCAAAAGTGTCTACATGTTCGATAGTGTTTCTGCCAATCAACTTGAAAAAGGTTTCCAAATCATGCACGTTTTCCTTTGTGCGGGTGGAAGTGTTGGTTTTCCATGCAAATGCCGACGATGCAAAAGTACGTGGACCTGCAGCCACTAGCCTAGTAATAGGACTGGGCCTTATGAGTTTTGTAAATGCAAACATGGGTTTTGGGTCTAAGGTAACAACGCAAGATTTAGCGGAATTGTGGAGGTTAAGCACTGATCGATGTATAAGTTTTTTTCAGGCGTGCGCGGCCCATACGCACAGAATTGATATTTTGAAAGCCAGACTCTGGATGCAAAAGAAGAACCAAAAAAAGGGATTTGATAAAAAGCAGAGATGCAAAAAGTAAAATTATAGTAAAACAAAAAAGGATCTACAAAATCCACCATTGAAGAATACGTATTTTATATTTATTTATAAGAGGCGCGAAAGCGAGGCGGAAAAGAACCGTGCGCTTACAACAAACCCTTGTTCTTGAACTCTTGCAACAAGGAGTTACCCAATCTAGCAGGAGATTGCTCAACAACAACACCAGCAGACTCCAAGGAGGCGATCTTGGACTTAGCATCACCCTTACCACCGGCAACAATGGCACCGGCGTGACCCATACGTCTACCTGGAGGAGCGGAAACACCAGCAATGAAGGAAACAACTGGCTTAGGACCCTCTGGTCTGGTCAAGTTGTGCTGCTTCAAGAACTCAGCAGCCTCCTCCTCGGCAGTACCACCAATCTCACCAATCAAAATGATACCCTCGGTCTCCTTGTCGGCCAAGAACAAGGTCAAGGCGTCGATGAAGTTAGTACCTGGGAATGGGTCACCACCCATACCAATGACCAAGGATTGACCAAGACCAACTTGGGTGGTTTGGGCAACGGCCTCGTAGGTCAAGGTACCGGATCTCGAGATGATACCAACCTTACCTCTCTGGTGGATGTGGGAAGGCATAATACCGATCTTACATTGGTCTGGGGCAATCAAACCAGGACAGTTAGGACCGACCAATCTGGTCTTGGATTGGGTCTTCAAGATCTGGGCGATTCTGACCATGTCGTGCTGAGGAATACCCTCGGTGATGGCAACGGCCAACTCAATCTCGGCGGCAATGGCCTCCTCAATGGCAGCGGCGGCAATCGAAGGAGGAACAAAGATTCCGGTGGCGTTAGCGCCGGTCTCCTTAATGGCGTCGCTCACACTGGCAAAAACGGGTCTGTCCAAGTGCTTAGTACCGGCCTTCTTGGGGTTGGTACCTCCCACAACTTGGGTGCCGTAAGCAATGGCCTGCTCGGCGTGGAAAGTAGCCTGCTTACCGGTGAAACCTTGGTAAATAACCTTGGTGTCTTTGGTCACCTTCAAGTTCTTGATGGTGGAAGCGTAGTTCTTGGCGAGTGGGGTGGAGGCAAAGCCACGGGCAAATTGCTTGGACAACATTGTTTTTGTTTGTTTTTACGAAGAAAAAAAAAAGAGGGGGTGTGTGGTTGTTTTTTTTTTTAGATCCAAAAAGGAAAAGAGCTGTGAACCGTCGGCCTGAAAAACGTTTTTGAGGTTACCGCAATCCGCGTCCGGTGGTTGAGCATCGGGCGTATAGTCTCCGCTGCGAGTTGGGCACACCCCCGTGCACCAAAAAAATCCCAATAATGCCACGGCCCAATTAAAAAAAAAAAAAAAAAAGTTTGAGGGTTGCAACTTTCGCTGTCAAACTGCGGCTCTCTGTGCAATAGGAACGCGTTTCTCAAGACCTATTGCCGAGCTTCGCTCATGGTACCCGTGCTTCTCCGGGACTCGCTCTGACCAACCGGTTCCCGCATAAAGCTCGTTTATTTTGAATTTTTTCGGGGCATCCAGCAAGCAACTTTATAAAAAAAAATGGGGGATCTTCATTCCAAATGGATGAGAGAGGAGAAAAAAATTGGGGGGAAATTAATGGAAAAGTTTCATGGTCTTTTACATGGGAACTTAGTGTAGTCACCTGCCAGAAACGCTGCTTGCTTACAGCAGCACGTGACTTTTATTAGCCACGATTAGCAATATGTATTTATGAATTGGACTTTGACCAAGGGATTTTTTAGGTGTTCGAAAGAAGAAGGGAATACTTTTGAGATAATTCTCAACTTAAGATTTCTTTTAATAAGAAAGTGTGGAAAAGATACATCTTGAAAGTAGAGCCTGACAATCTTAAATCCAATGTGAGCCTCAACTATAGTTCTACATTAACTGATACTTTACCAACAGTCCACTTTTATTTATGCATTTACTTTTTCTTTCTATCCCGCCTAGTAATTAAACAAAGTCTTGTAGTAGAGACAGCGTGAGTTTAATGAGGTCCAGTCCTCTTGCGTAATCCACATCTCGTTTATCACCTTCAACCGGCTATAGACACTGCCACCTATCCAGCAAACTACCTGTGGGTCAAGTTCCTTAGGTGCTGGAAGAACATTCACCGCAATCACTGCACCACCATCAGCAACTGCGTCGGCTTTTTCAAGGTCAATTGTGAGTCTTGTTTCTGTGTCGATTTTCTTCATTTCTTGTTCAGTCAACTCTACCTCTTCCGTGGTCGACTGAGCCGCTTTCTTCTTGGCCTTAGCATCGCTGATCAATTGTTTCCGTCTCGTTTCCAAACGATCTTTTTCTTTCCCCACATAACTCAAGATATCATCCAAGGATGACGTGGATAAGAAGCGTGGACGCCAGATATTGATGCGATCATTGAGCAACATGTCAAAACCAGGAAACTTTGCTAAGCCACCACCTACAACTAAAATATTATCGTATAACTTCTTGGCCTTGTTGAAGTCGGTGGCAATCCCCGCATTGGTGATTGATTCGATGATTGCTTTGTCTAAGGGAACAGCAAACCTCTTGCTCAGGTCTTCAAGAGATGGACCACGGGTCGGTGCCGGCTTTCCGTAAGCGGCATTTGCAGTCTTGAAGATTTGCTTATCCTCGATGATTTTCAAAAGCAACGCCTCATCGGCCATTTCCGTATATCCTTTGCCCGTCATTAAATTCTCTTGAGCTTGCGAGAACAGATTGTTGGGCTCACCAGTATAATGGTCGTAGGATTCTGGGAACAAATGTTTTTCCCGCTTTTCAGTAGAAATCTGGAATAGGTCCGGATGGAATAAACCAAGCGGAGCAAGCATGGCTTCATCGAACACCTTGATATTATACTTCTCTGTTTTACCTCCAGCACGCCGGCGGTAGAAGTTGTATAACTGCACCGCAATGTCGGCATCATCGAACGTACCAAAATTTTGTTTCAAGCGATCGGCCAACTCCCAGTCGTCGTTGCGGTTATAAAGATTGAGGTCTTGGATCGGGAATTCCTGCTGCAAAAGCAACTTAGCGAATGTTTCGGTGATATTGTCGCCACCATAATCCAAACTAACACGCGAGTCGTTGATCACCATACCTTCATCAACACACGAAACGGTAGTTTTTTGTGCACCGACATCGACCACACATGCACACGAGGAACCCAGACCAAACGTGGCAGCCACGGCTTCCTGAATAATACTGATACGCCCAAATCCAACCTGTTTTAAGATAACATCCACCCATGTTTCCACCACCTCCTTATCGTAGAAATCAGGGATAAGAAGTACACACTTAAGCCGCAGCACTTCTCCAGATGCAATGCCAATTGTTTTTAACGCCTCGGTCAAGATCCGCGTGAGGTCAGACATGAATTCTTGTTGTGAAGCATAAGTTTGCGGATCTTGGTTGAAAGTGCCGTTGATAATTGGGTAGCGGAGCTTCCAATCCGTGAAATCTTTACTGAGTGGGAGTTTAAGTGCCTCTTCACCTACCAAAAAGGCACCTTTTTTCGACAGAAGGTCGTCTATATCGAAAAACTCCTTGTAGTCCGGATCGCTATTATCCGGTACAATCTCGGGCTTTTGTGTGCGGTTGAAGTTGGCGGCACTTTCCCGTGAGTTGGGCATCATTCTACGTTTGTAGAACCGCATACGGGCCTTAAAATCCTTGGTCACAATGGCTTTCGCCGCAGTGAACTTCTCACCAAAATCAAAGTCTCCATCCTCATAAACCACGCGTTCAGGCACCATAGGATACTCGTCTTCTGGGTGTAAATTGGGCACGGCAACGACCATAGGCACATTGGTAGGGAAACTATCAGTGGCCCGGCCGATACGCAAGACTTGGGAGCCTGGCTGCACCACAAGCGTGTCGTAGCCCATTTGCGTGGCCCCACTATTATTTTCCTCCAACTCGTTTTCATCATTTTCATCATCATCGTCATCTTCTTCGTCCTGTGCGGTCTTTTTCGTGTCTGATCCAGCGCTTTTCGGCACGTTTTCCCGCTGTTTCTCCGCCCGCCATTTACGCACCATCATGAACTGGTCGTCTTTTTTCAAGTAGTCTGCAAAGTAGTTTTTCTGGTTGATGAGCGGGATTGTTTTGACACTAGTTAGAGCAAACCCGTTTTCCTCCTCGAAACGACCAATCCCGGTTTTTTTCAAGTTCTGCGCCATTGTTGCTGCCGCTTTTATCCGTCCTTCCCGTCTTTTTTGAAGCACCTCATCCGAAGGCCGTTTGGGTCCATTTGTAGCACCGGTTTTGGCACCATTTTTCGGCCTTTTCTTATCGTTTTCCACTAATGTTTCACTATCTTCATTGGTGGGTGCTGGTGATGAGGCCACTGTCGTTTGGTAATCTTCCTCTTCCTTGAAAACCGGTGTAGCTGACATGCTTTCAGTTGAACGTGTCGTTTTTTTTTTTGGTCTTCTTTTTTGTCAAAGATTTTATTTGTCAATGGTTCGTGAATCGCCAGCCTCTCACACCTACAACACGGCACTATTGATCGCGTTCCCATGAATGCGCACTATTTTGAGAGTGGAAACTTGAAAAATCTATAAACAACTGGAGGCGCCAATTGTACGAAACGCATTACATAAACCAGTATTTCTAAGGAATACTCAATTGAGCAGCTTTGACTCGGTTCTAATTTTTCTCGAAGTAATGTAGTTTGTGGCATTTCGGGCGTAGCCGTATCAAAGTCTTGTTGTCGATTTGAATAATTAAATATTTACCAAGGTCCTACTTGAAAGAAAAAAAAGGATTATTTTCACATTGTGACCGAGATTAGCAAAGACCAACACGTCATAGATGAGGGCTAGTAGTCCAAAGTAAACTTGTTTCTTTGTGGGGCTGGGCGCTCGTAAAAAGCCTGCTTTCTGAAAACTTCTGAGGTCTGTGCCCCCAGATTTCCCGTCCCCGAGTGAAATCTGTCTGTGCTTGATATTTTCGACGTCAGCGGAGCCAGTGTGCTTATTTTTGTTAACGAGTTCAGCTTGCGGTGCTTTGACAAGTTCATGACACCCTCGGCCATGCTGTTCTCGTTGTGGTAATCCCAAATTCTCTTCTTCCATTCAGAAAGGGTGTTATGCAATTCGAAGAGCTTCATTAGGCTCTTCTTTTTTTCAATATGTGAGTTCTTACGGCTGTCCTTGCTCAACTGCTTGTGCAACCTCTCATACTCCTTGTATCTCAGTCGAAACTTTTCTGCAAGCTGAGTATAGTACTGCTGCTTCTTTTCATGATTTGTAAACGAGCTCGAGGGGCGGTTCGGAAGAGTTTTCGCTACTTGCGCTGGCACGGATTGTACAACGCTATGTGATTTCGCATCATGATCACTTTGGTCCAGGTGCCCATCGTCATTAACAGAAGAAGGCAGCGTGTATGAGTTGTTACTGCTCTGAGTGCTAGCATTACTATTGCGCTTTGAAATTTTGTCACGTCTCATGAGCTTTTCATCCTCCGAAGACAGCGACAGCAATACTCCAGATAGTGGGTGAAGTTCCTCTTGCCGCAAGGGCGATCCTATTGACTTCCGACCCTTTTCAGCAAATCTCTTGCGCGCCTCGCTAGTGAGCTTGGGCGACTCAGTAAACGCACGGCCTTTGGTATTCACCAGGGATACCGGGGATCCCGGGCCTGGAGTGGCCAGATCATGTGGCATTGGGGGTGTTGCGGGCTGCTTTTTCGTACTGCTGACGAGAAGTCCACCACCCAAGCTAGCGGATTTTTTCACAGGCCGTGCCGGGCTCGTCCTTTCGACGATACGCAGGCGGAGTGGGTGGGTATCCAGGAACCCAAGCCTACTCAATGCATTGTTGCAGTTTTTAAGAATGAGCTGGCGCTCGTAATCCGTGTATGCGCTCCACTGCCACGGCCTTATCTCTTTGTAAGCCTTGTCCTTCAAGATCAAATACATTTTTTGCAGGTTCACGTCAATCGTGTGGCCCAGCGATAGAAGAGGATAGACATCGCCCTCGGTGAATGTATCCTTACGTAAATAAGGTTGTGTGTGAGTGGAAAAAAGGCGGTCGGCCTCAGCAGCCCGCACAAAGCGCGAGAGCTGGAGCTTTTCTTCAATCGTAGGTCTGGCCATTGGGCCCAATGCTAGTAGCGAGACAAACTTCGCGACGCGTTCCTGGTCAGAATCGGATGCGGTCATTGCGTATGCCTTCAGATCAAATGAACTCGAGCGCACAGGCACTTCGCTGGGCGAGATTGGCCCGCTGGCTGCCAGCGGTGGCGGCGCCAAAACGGGTAGCTCGGAAGCCACAGGAAGCCGGGCGTGTTCTTTGATCAGTTTTGGGTCGCTGAGCACATTGAGCCTATTCGTGACCGTCCCTGTAAACGCATACTTGCGAGAGCGAGGCAGCCCCGGGGAGTAGACATCAAGCCGGAGCGTTTCGGGCAGTGCCAGGCATGGGTACAGAAGAGTTTCGGAAACTTTTATCTGCTGCAGATCGTGTTAGTATGGAAAAAGGAGAGAAAAAGGCTATTTCGGAAGGCGGATACGTGGGTGCGAGGAGAATAAGATTTGCCCCCAGTTGGCTCCTTTCTCAAATTTTGTAGCCAGAAAAATCGGAAGATACATACAAATTTGCCATCTTTGACTATAAGCTTGGCCTTTTTTTGGGCATGTTGGAGACGGCGGAGCTCGTGCAAAATCTCGGGGTTCAACCTCAATGCTAAGGCTGCGGGGCGGGGTTCCGCCGGCGGGTAGAGCGTGGAGACGGACGGGGGCATTGAATTTCTTTTGTGTTAAATATTTTTTTGGTTTTGAATTTCTGTCTTTAGTATTGTATATTTTAGATGCTGGCGGCACGGGTGCCCTTGAAAAAAAATCGTTTTATTTTTCTTCTCTGCTTTTGGACGGCAATCGGTTTTTTTTAAGAGCGTGGGTGGTTGATAAGTAATCTGTGCGGAAGAAAGTGGGAAGATGATAGGATATGAGTCTGAGTCTGGTGTGGTCTGGTATGGATTGATCTGATCTGGTGTGGTCTGATCTAGGGTTTATTCATAGAGACAGAAAATAAGGCGCCGGTCAATGGATAAGGAGAAAGAGACCGAAACAAAAAAAATGAATTTTAAAAAAAAGTTTTGTAGCCGAAAGAAAAAGAAAACGGATGAAACACGAAAAAAAAAAAAAAAGATAGAAAAAGGTGAACCGATCAAGCGCAGGAGGCTTAATTGGCCTGAGAGTCGCATGGCGGGAGGCAGGCAGGAAGGCAGGCAGGCACCTGCTTACACACGCTTTGGGACCTCGTTACATGAAACTCCGGTGGTGCACGCGGTGCGGCATAAGGCGAGACCGTGGCGGGGTTCTACTGGGGCGGGGGGCCTGGTTACTGAAATATTAGCAGTTACTAAAATTTGAAGGTGGTGGATATCCTGCCTATCGAGCGAGGAAGAAACATTTTATTATTTTGCGACGAGATTATGTGTTTATGCATATTTCTTTTAGATTGTAGCAGGTAATCTCCATGCCTTGGTGTAGCATGCATAGGAATTAAAGTTTTCCGTGGCCTGCAAGATAGGGCACCGATATTCCTCTCTGCATGCCACGGCTTCGAAATATCAGAAACTTCTCCCTAAAATCAGAGAGACAAGAGTATCTCTGGTTTCAAACTCTCTAATTATAAGATTATCAAAGGTCTGGCGTTTTATTTGTTTGAATGAAATTGGTGAAGCTAGCGGGCTGGCATGGGTGTGAGCGCACTCCACGTGTTGGGCCCATTGTCCTAATTTTACTTGCTTACTGGAATTTGGCCTCCCATTAGTTGGAAAAATGACTTCCAGTCACTTAAAGCCAGCTCCCTTGTGTTTGAGTTTCTTCTTATGTTGATTTTTATTTATTTATTCAATCACACTTATTCCTCGAACACAATGAAAAAAAGGAAATTTTGTTTCACACTACCCTCGGACCCTCGGGTCTTATCTCTTATGATGCTCATATCAGCCGTGTCCTTTATAAAAGAATGAAGATTCACAAGATCAGAAGAAAAATAATAATACTAATTGCAAAAAAATATCCCAACCTTGATTTCTGGGATCTGTTTTCTTTCGAAGACTTGAGGTATCACATTATTGGCTTTCCTGAATAGTCACCTTTTTTTCGTAACGTGAGTTCGGTGTGGCTCTTTTTCATGGGGCGATTCCTTTTTCTTTTTTTTTTTTTCTCGGCTTGCTTGTGCACAATTCCCTCAACCGGGTTTCCAAATCAGGCAACAGACACCGCTCATCTCCCCAGTAATAACAGCGGCGAAAAGCCATTTTTATTTGAAATGAGTAGAAAAGAACCTGAACGGCTCTACAAAAATCTTAATCTTCATCATGGCCTTGGTACAGTTTCTTTATTCTAAATTACGAAAGTAAGATTCAGAGATCATCACGATAATTTGTTCTTGAATCTAGCGGAGAAATAGAGGTTTCCTGCAAGGCCTGTTTTCTTAGTTTTCTTAATCTTTTTGTTCCATTTATTTTTAAAACAACAACTTAGTCGACAAAGCCAAAGAAAACTTATATGGAATACTTGTTTCATCTCATGATAATCGTATGATAGATTTCTATAACCCGAAGTTTAATTCCACTTTTCCCGACTGCGCGGGTTTCTTACCCGAATCGGGCAGCTGCACTCGTTCGAGGTTCAAATACAGCCTGGCGAAAACAATGTCCGCAGTGACTGTCGAGGATATTAACTTGATTTTTTTTTTTGTTTTCAGGCAAGACGCCTAATCACCAGATGATCACTGGTACGTTTTAAGCTTAGGCAAATTGAAATGATTACAGTTTTTATCACACCACCTTTTCGCTTTACTTTTACTTTTACTTTTTCTTTTTCTTTTCCAAATGCTAAGGTGGTTCTGGGAATTGGAAAGCCTGTGCTTAACTGAGTCAGATAAGGCTATATCGCTAGTATGACTTTGTGATTTGTAATTAATGTACTGAAAGCCAGAGTTTCCCTTTCGGTCGATGTAAGGATACAAGCTTTGTCTTGCCGCTTTCTTTTTTTCTATTTTTACGAAAAATGGTCGCAAGCTTGATGGACTGATAACTATGGCGTTGGGGATGATTAAAGAATGCTTCCACCGAGGACAGAATTAGCCAGGGAGTAGATCTAGCACAGGCTAAAAAAATCTATCTCATTTGGGAACAAAAAAGAAAAAGAGAATGAATAGAAAATTGGGATCAATGCTCTCTCAGTACGGGTTTTAAGTTCTCATTAAATTAGATGCGGAAATAAGCTTATGGACGTGTTCTTGGAATCTCCGTCGTTCTTGCACTCACTAGTTACAGTGCGAGTCAAAAAAAAAAAAAAGGAAGTAATAACAATAAAAATAATAATAATTAACAAAGAAAGAAGAAAGAAAAAGCCAAACAGAAATGAAAGGAATTGTTTTTTTTTTTAGAGTCAGGATATATGAAAAACGCCGTGTTCGAAACCAGCCGTTAGTCCAGACACTGTCTGTTATTTCCAGCTGATGGTTGAGGGATAGTCTCAGGCCATTCTTTTTTTTTTTTTCAATGTTCTGCAGCGGAGCAAAGCACCTGACGCGGCCGCGCGGAGTTAGGCTGAGACCTAAGAACATCGCCCCGGGCCGGAACCTGTCATCTAAAAAAAATGCCGAGGGTCAAATTATGAAAAGGTAACTGGACGGGGGAAACAGAAGAGGGAAGAATGAAATTAGGGAGAGAAAAAACAAAAAATAAAAAAAAAACAAGAATAAAAACAAAATAAAGAAGAAAATCATTCAACTCAAACCAAAGTATAAAGGTCAATCCTTCCAATCTAAAAATATAGTCTTATTTTCCAGCAACGGGCTGAGTCTCATCATCACCATCATTTGGGTGGCCAACGGTAGTGCATAAGCCTGCGTCTCGTGACATCGCAACCATGGGCCCGGTACAATAAAACCAGCCGTTTTCGTGGCCACCATTACCCTTTTCCATCATACAATTTTTTTCTTCTTTTTCTTTATTTTATTTTCACACAAAATAGAATAAAAGATTTTTTTTTTCTCTTTAACAAAGAAAAGAAAGAAATAATTGAACTCAAACTAATCTTAATATGTTGAAGTGGGTGCAATCTGGTCTTTCGGTAGTTGCTGGTACGGCCGAGCCTGAGTATGGCCCGGAGGCAATTCATACAGTCACTGATTCGATCAAAAACGGCAAAGCAGCGGTTTCCCGCCCCACGAATCTCGAGGATTTTGCGTGGAAACACCCAAATTACACCAATGTCGAAACCCAGACGTTTTATTTCACGGACTTGAAGTCTGGATACACAGGTTTCGCCCAGGTGATTCACTCGAATCTTATGGGAATCAAAACCACGGCCCAATTCACGTTCCGCTTGTACAACAACAAGAATGGTGCTGCAGACCCTAACTGCGTGTGGACGTCGACTGCGCTTGAAAACTTCCGTACGGAAGGTGCCGACTTTTACGCAGACAACCTTTCGATTGTGCATTCTGGTACTGACAGCAACACTTACACGCTTAAACTGACAGTAAACGCCGAGTCGGAGGTCGACTTGGTCGTCACGCGTTTGGTCCCTGGCGTGATTTTTGGTGCTGACGGCACTACGCTTTATGGTGACAATGTAGATGAGCCTTGGGGCTCTATGAGACACGCGTTTTGGCCTAGATGTCTGGCTAAAGGTTCGGTCAAAGTCAAGGGCACGACAATCCCAATCGATGGCTACACGATGTTCGTCATGGCGTTGCAAGGTATGAAACCTCACCATGCCGCCAAGTCCTGGAACTTTTTGAACTTCCAGTCGGAAAACTTCAGTGCGGTCCAGATGGAGTTCACCACGCCCAAATCGTACGCCACCACCAAGGTTAACGTGGCCATTTTGACCTCTGATTCTGAGATTATCGCCACCTCCATCAACAACGATGTCGTGCACGAAAACGCTGCTGTGGATGAAGTGGGCTGGAGCGTGCCTAAGTCCATCACCTTCAACTTTGGAAATGGCACGACCCCAACGCCAGCAGTGGCCCAGGTTTCCGGTGCTTTGTCTCAGCTTGTTGAGCGTGTAGATGTGATGGCCGAGATTCCTCAGTTTGTCAAGAATATCGTAAGTGGTGTCGCTGGTGCTAAGCCATACATTTACCAGTTCTGCAACACTTTGACAATCAAGCACGGCGAGAAGTCCGAGACTGGTGTTGGTTTCAACGAAGCCACATTTATCTCGGAGTAAAACTGTATACTTTCATTTTTACGCACACAGATTTATTATGGGAACATGCCAACTCGCCCGTGCCAGCCTAATCATCATCTCCCGCTAGGCGCGGGCCGTATTTACTTACTTTTTAATCGTTCTTTTTTTTTTTTTTCATTATCTACTGCTTTTAATTTATGCATTTTCATGGTCTCTGAGGCTGTAGTCTGCGTTTCAGCATGCGTCGTGCTTCAGTCTGCTTGACGTAAATAAGCTAGGGCTTGAGTCACATATTTGTTCCACTTTTTTTTTTTTTGTCTGATACATCTGATTAAAGGAAGAGAGAAGTGGTACTAACCATCACTCTCTAAAGACTATAAACTATAGAAAAAAAACCTCTAACCAGCTCCCAAATACATACCGACTGGCGAGAGAGTTGACGAAATTGGTGTCTTTATTACCTTATGTTAGTACAAGATACGTGTGATGCTTAAAAATGCAACAAATATTAGAAATTGATTTTCCCGCATCTTTAGCTTTATTTTGGATCTGGTATACTGAGTGATTCTGGGGTTGGAACAATTATATACAGGCAACTTGTCCGAGCGGTTAAGGAGAAAGATTAGAAATCTTTTGGGCTTTGCCCGCGCAGGTTCGAATCCTGCAGTTGTCGTTATTTAATTTTATTTTTTGTCAATCAATCATGATTTGGATTTTGGGACCTCTCCTCTTGGACTAAAAGATGGTTTTTGTGGAAGAGTTCGATGCACGATGAAAGGAACGCGACAGGCAAAATGGAATACCGCGCATTCCTATGTGTTTTCGAAGCGTGGCATGTTATGATGATAACAAAGAGCCGTTGACGATTCCAAATTCTTGACCAGAAACTTGACTTACCCTGATGTGTTTTGAGTGAGCATAGACTTTCGGAATGACGCTTCAGCGTAACACAAAAAAATGAAGGGAAACCCATTTTTCTATTTCAAACATTGAATTTGTTCGCGACCTATTTCACGCACTCAAAAATTCTCTGAAAGAAATGCTACTAAGTAAAGATTGTTTGCTTTGAAACAATCAATGGACAGTGCCTCCGAAAATGTTATGATTGATTGAAAAAAATAAAAAAAAATTAACGACAACTGCAGGATTCGAACCTGCGCGGGCAAAGCCCAAAAGATTTCTAATCTTTCTCCTTAACCGCTCGGACAAGTTGCCTGTATAGAACTTTCTTGTTTTGAGATGTAATTACCGATGTTGAATGGTATTAATTGACGCAACATGCAGGCAAAAAAAGGCTGGTGAGCGCGTCTAAAAGATAAACTCTGGACCAAAAAAACATATGCACGCTACAATATTCTTTTAGTGGGTTCTAATTTCCCTTTAATCGGATGTATCTGTCAATCGGTAAGAAAAGAAGAATATTTATGTTGCTTTGGAACTTACAGAGAATCAGAATGTCTGAGATTGACATACAATTTTATTCGCGCAAAAGAGCCCTTGAAAGGAAAAACAAAAGCTCACAAGGTTAAAAATAGAAGAAAGTATATTAGTTTATTTTTTTCAACTTTGGAAGCTGTCTAGTATCTATTTATTCCCAGGTAGCATAGGAAATGATTTTATCTTCTCTCGTAGGTGAAGTAGTGCAAGAAAGCATAACCAAGAAGAATGAAAGTAATTGACCAGCCAATCAAATAGAATATGTCATTCCAGAAGGCAGAAACATTGAACCCAAACGTACTCAAGATAACCGCGCCGGGGACTTCGATCGAAAGACCATACTTCTTTTCTCTCAAAATCAAGTCTTTAACCTCATTGATTGCCAAAGCCTCGTACGCATAATGGAAAAGAGAAATCCATTGAAGCCATTTAGTCTGAGCTTTAAGGTCCTCACTGTTTATGAACAAACCTGCAAACAACAAAGAAAACAAAAGTATCAAGACACTGATAATGGTAGAGGTTCCCGGATCTTTGATCAAAATTCCCACAATTAAGACCTCAATTGCGACTGCAAGATTGAAAAGCACTAAAATTGTGAGTGCCTTTAAAAACCCATTATGCTCCATAGTCAATCCTATCATGGGGTACATGATACTTAATAAAATGACAGGGGGAAGAACCCTGAGCGGAAGCAAGTCACAAATCATCTTACTGACATAGTATGATGCAGGGTGATAGTAGTTGTTCGCTCTTTCGCGAATGAAAATGATTCTTTCCTGTGCAAACGAATGTAAACCAGTCAAGGACGAGAATCCGAAAAGTGCCAAAACAAAGAAAAACACACCAAGTCTGTTTTGGAAGCCACTGATATCGTTGCTGACATTATAGTAAAGGAATCCACAGAAAAGCCCCACAACAAGAGACAAAACGTAGTTTGTCAAGAGAAGTCTAGGATTTCTGTACAAGTTTTTGAAAGTCCTGGAGCTCAAGATGGAGAGCTGCGTAAAGAAGCTGGCTCTTTTCAACATGTATTGTTCCAATTGCAATTCCCGAGGCTCATCTGCAAGCTCCTGAATCTCTCTTCTGAGCTCAATTCCAAAAGCTGACTCTTCAAACAATTGCGGCAACTTCGTGTTCAATCTGACAAGCTCATCTCCGTTTTCGGCAGAATCACCAATCTTCTGATAGTTATATTCATCACGATGCACGGCAAAGTGTTCCCATTCACGTGTTACATCGGTATCACTAGTAGTGTTGGAAAGGAAACGATCATGCACATTTTCACCATTGGCATCACTTGGTACACGAATGATCTTTTTATGGTCCACAGTAATGTCAATCAAGTAGTCTGCTATGTTGTACCCGAGAGGACATTGATACCCGTTTTTGCCAAAGTAGTCGTTGCAATTAATCATATCACCGGAGTAGATCAAGTCACCTTCACTGAGCAACGTAAGCTTATCAAACAACGAGACAATATTGCTTCTTGGCTGATGAATAGTGAAAACGATAGTACGGTCAAAATCTTTGGCCAATTTCACAAGAGAGTCAACCACGTTCTTGGCATTGTAGGCATCTAAACCAGATGTGGGTTCGTCAAGGAATAAGATTGAAGGAGAGGTGACTAATTCACAAGCAATAGAGACTCTGCGCTTTTCACCTCCAGAAATCCCGCGGTCGAAATTGGAGCCAATGACTCTATCTTTGATAGAAAGAATTCTGAGTTCGTTCAAAACTTCAGTGACCCGGGATACCTTTGCGCCAAAGCTCATTGATCTAGGAAGTCTCAACAAGGCACTATTCAATACAGTTTCGTAAACGGTCAATGTTGGGATAAGGTGGTCCTCTTGGTCGACAAATCCCACAATTTTCTTATAAGCGGAAGGGGCCAAGACCTGTCCATTTACGTAGATTTTGCCCTCGACCGTTCCACGCTTGTTTTTAGCAGCCAAGATATCAAGTAAGGTGGTTTTACCTGCACCAGAGCCACCCATGATCGCCAAACACTGGCCTGGATTCACAAGTCCATAAACATTATTCAATACCTTGGTTCCATTGGCCAAAGTATATGAAACGTCTTTGAAGGAAAAAGTTGCTGGCGTGAAGTTTTCGCTGAGCGGGTTATGTTCTTCCGTATTTGAAGCGTAACCCGAAGCACCTGAAAGCGAGAAAAGTGGACTTTTGCCTACACTATAAACCGACCAGCTGATCATGAGCCCACAAACGGTAAATACCGCCGCGATCGTGATGAAATTATTGATAGTGAACTTGCGTCTTTGCGGAATATCATATCCAGGAGTCTCACTTTTATGAATACATTCACCAGAATCACAGTGTAAAGTGATGTAAGGGTCGCCAAAAACAGACGAGATCAAATCATTCATACTAGGCTCCGAAAACCGGCAGTTTTTCGAATCAACATCACAGGTGAAATCACCAGGACCACGGATGGTTTCGGTGAGAAACTCGGAAATATCAATCGACCCTTGCTCGCCACATAACATGCGGTCAGGTAAACATTTACATGCCACAGACTCACAATTATAGTGCGTGGTGTTTGTTTTTGGGTTGAAGTTATAATTACACTGGGCCAAATCACAATAGAACGATTCTTTTTGGTCAATCCAGAACTGGAAATCACAGGTTTCTGCTGTTTTGTTGCAACTGAAAGTGGCCTGCGGGATTTTACCATCCAAAATCGCCACAATCTTTTTGTTTGTCACATCGCACATCTGGTGGAACTTGTTCACGAGAATTCCGCGTTTATAGCATGTACCCTTTAATCCCTCGGGAACAAAGGCATCACACACCGAGTCTTCTGTACATAAATTGCAATTGATGCCTGACCATCCATCTGCACAATCACAAGTCTCATTTTCACGTTTCGGACGCTTCAGATTGCCATCGGAAAGCCCTCCACATAAAGGTTCAGAGCAGTCCATGCCACCATATCCGTCTCTGCATTCACACATCCCGGTGAAAGTATTACACTGGGAAAACTGTGTGCATTCGAAATTGGGGAGGTTACAGTTGAAACAAGGCGGACATTTCTCGTCATCATCGCCAGAGTGGGGTGCCTGAGGGAAAGTGGCAATGCTTGGGTCAAAAGTCTTTTGCATTGCAGCACTGGTACTAATTCTATCCAAAAGAACAGCGGCTCGGGCCTTATTCGGCAGAGCATGCGGCAGTTGGGCCACTGCAAGCAGCGCCAAGAGCGTCCACAAGAAAAATTTCATGGGCTGAGATGAACGAGAGAGATTTTCTGTCTAAGAATTGATAATTATTTCAACTTTCTTTATTGCGTGTTGTAGGAATTGGCTCGCCTTTAGTTTTGCCTTAGCTTATCGTGGGCCAAATTATTGCTTGGGTATCTGGTGCCCTTATGGCTTGCGGAGGAAGGCCGGCACACTGGCGCGCGCGCACTGTGGGGGGAAATCTTGCGGTCCCAGTGGCGGCGAATTAACTATAGCAAGAAAGGGTCCTTTTAGTATTTTTATTATTTTTCTTCATTCTCATTTTTTTTTTTTTTTTTTGCCATAAATATCAGGACAATGAGTATTTACTAAAATTTTGAGAACTCTTCTTCATATGAAATGTTTGAATTCTATAAATTGTTGAAATAGCTTTGTTGAGAGTGGAGATTAAATTGTGAATGAAGATCTAGGACTTTACGAAATTCTAGCCGAAAGGGGTTGAACCTTTACCGTGAGCGATTCTGTAAGACTGAGGATTCGATGTTTCGAAAGAATTTTGTGACGTTCTTTCAGGATAAAATTGATTGAGTTTCACACTGAATCAAAGTGAGCTCAGCTAGGTCATTTTACTCACGACTTATCGTGTGGCCTCTTTTCCAAATGTACTTTCGATGATTAAGCAAATTCTAATTCGATTGCACAAACCACAATTTAAGTGTGTATGTCATCAATTTACACTAGATTGGCCGCCTAGGCCATATTTTTACAAATAAATCAGTAAATTAAAAAAGAAATTCTCTTTCCCAAAAATAGTCTTTCGATTCAGAAGCTCGCGATATGGAACCCTGCGGTTATATAATGAAGATAAGCTTTTCAAAACGCGGGTATTTAAAGGCCACGCCTTCCCACAGACCCAAAGTCTAGCATTTGATAATTCTCTTGAGTGGCTCGATATAATCTTCAGTGAGTTCATCTTTCACAAATACCATGTAATAAGGTGTAGCGGTGTTTGTTTCGGTGAAATTAAAGACTTCTGATG
Source organism: Metschnikowia peoriensis (assembly GCA_030573015.1). Taxonomy (NCBI): domain Eukaryota; kingdom Fungi; phylum Ascomycota; class Pichiomycetes; order Serinales; family Metschnikowiaceae; genus Metschnikowia; species Metschnikowia peoriensis. Next base: position 23,485 of record JAJMCO010000007.1, on the reverse strand, counting down.
CAGGAACTTCTGTTACAGTATCATCATTGTACTTCCTATAGATGTTTCTCTTGGGGTCTTTGATGTACACCCAATAGTGACCATAAGAAGCCTCACCTCTATGAATAAACACCGCAAATAAAGTATAGCCAAACTTCTTGTATGACTTGAATTGGTTAGTGATTTTTTGTTGCAAATTTTCAATCCTGGTGTTAATTGACTGAAGACGAATTTTTAATAATTCCACCTGGTGCTGAATTGCATCGATCGTTTCTTGCTTGATATGAAGTTCTTCATGCTCTAAAACTTTAGCGTTGAGGTACTTCAAGGTGGCATTCAAAGAATCAATTACAGAGAGTCTTGTCTCCGGATCTGCCTTGGTGATCGCCTGCTTTTCTTCTGATAACTTGCTGATTTCGGTTTTCCATTCAAAGACCTCTTGTCTTTTACTCAACACCTCCTCATCTTCTGTATCAAGATATCTATCAAGATAAATATTTTCCCCGAAAGGAATGACTTCCAATGACTTATACGCCATAAGCCGTTCCCTATCGAAAAGCACTCTTTGCACATGAAATTGCAAGATTTCTGGTGTTTGCAGAATAGTGGCCGACATTTTGACCCTACCTTCCTCTAGCTTGACCACGTTCTCACCGAAGTAATTATCCAATGCATCGTAGATATCTCTTGGGTGGTCGCCCACATTGATAATCAAGCTGAAGAAACGTTCAAAAGATACTCTTGGCGGCCCGTTTTGTTCTAAAGGAGTAATCGTTTGCTTCGTGCGGCCACTAAATAGGCGTTTTATAAGGTCGTACTGTTCACCATCATCTTCAAGATATTCAGGTTCTAACGCGGTTTCAATTTGGAAAGTCACATTTTCAATACACTCAGTCACATCTTGCTGCCTTCCTATCTCAATCGTACTTTCGATTTGTTCACTTCCAATCTTCATGATCCGAGTTTGCGGTTGATCGTCTCTTTCCACATGGGAAATTACTATATTTGAGCCTAACAGTTCGTTATCATCATTTGTCAGGCTATCCATTTGAATCAAATCCGAACTTTCCAGCTTAGACTCCAATCCCAGCGCCACGGGATCTGAAAACGGATTGGAATCGATAGTTTCATCACCAGTCAAATTCTTGCCAGCTGACGAATCTTGCATTTCTACATCAGAGGTCACCGATGCTGAATTTTGATCCTGAAATGTTACTAATTGGGAAAGAGGCAAGAATGAAAGATAAACCAACTCTTTACTCGGCAGAATGAAACGCTTGTCAGTGGTAATCATTTCGTTGAAAAGTTCCTGGAGCCGGTATATAAATTGGATGGACCTCCCACTCTCAGCTTCCTCAACCAAACGACCACCAATTTTTCTTGAGCTTAGTTTCAGCAAATCAACATTTCTCTCATCAAAGTTTAAAATAAATTCTCTGAGTGGCTTGATAGAGAAATAATACTGCAATAAGGAATTCAAGTAGCAAGTATTACCGATATTGTCGAGACCCGTGGGCCAATTTTCAGCAGGTAATAAGGATTCATCGACCCTTCCGTTCTTGAGGAAACTTAACAAGATCTCGGAGCCTCTTCTAGTTGCAATAATCTCGACAGCGGCCCGCAAATCGCGAATGTCGATTTTGTCGCCATATGAGGATTGTATCAACTTTTGCTGAAAGTTGGTTATCACATCAAAGTCTGTTGTAGAATCATTGACCTCAATAAGGTCCATTGCCTCTTGTACACCGTACCTTTTCTGAGACTGCAGAAGATCTGGCATATGAATTTCGATGTAAGACATCAAGATGTAGCTTTTCCTGGCTACGGCGATCGAGAGTAAGCATTTCTGCAAAAACACTACCTCTGGGCTGGATGTGTTAAAGTTGACCGACTGCATGACCTCATCTAATCTAAACTCGAAGGCGGTAATCACAACCTCATCTTCAGTTACATCCTCGATTCGTAACTCTTGAAGTGCTACTGTCTGGGGCACCAATTCTGTGCGTAGAAACTCGTCTATCTTGGGACTGCGGCGGATGGAGCTGATCATACGCAACTGTTTGCTGAAATAGGTATAATTCTTGGGGTCTTGCTTGCACCCAGCACGGTACATTTCTATCACAGTTTCTTCATCGGCAACTGCATCATCAGGAAGCCCGGAAATGCCCAATGCCTGAAGTGCATTACGATAGTCGCGCATACCATACATCTGACCCTTCAGGTACTGGTTGTTGTAGTATGACAGGAGCCGTGAAGAGCCCGTGTGAGAACGGATTTGTAAGAGATTGGCAAAACTATCAACATAATGCATTTTGTTTGCCGGATCCGAGTTCACGGTATGTTCATAACAACGTATAATGAGCTCGTCCTGGAAATAAGCGTAACTGCTTAACGCAATATAGTCAGGGAACTTATTTGATACGTCGCCCCAGGCCATGGTCAATGAGGCGTGTTTATCGACCTCGGCCAAAAGTGTGTGGACCTGCGATAAGTTGTCGCTAAACGAAAACGCCACGTCAAGATCATTTGTGCGGCCCGCAACCTTAAGTGCCTTTCCGTAGAAAATAAGTTCGTGTGTTTTGCGCATATAACTTTCTTTCAATGCCTGCAGAGATGCAGCTGAGAGATTCGGTGGAATCAAACTATCAGTATCCTCGCCCAGCGTGAACGCAAGCTTACGGAAAAGTAATTCCACGTCAATTTTAGCATCCAAGCTGGTTTTCTTGCGGCTGATTGTGTGCGTGGGTTCATTTGCAGGAAGTAAAAGCGGGCCCTTGAGCACCTTGAGCAAAGTCTGGAAACACGCCACGGGGCTCGGTACACTTTCTGCGGATAACAGCGAGCCCGGGTTTTGCTCGATCCAGCCGAGGTAGCGGGTTTTAATAAGCTGTGGGTCAGAAATCAGTATAAGATCGTCTTCTGGTGCGAATTCAGGCGCGTATACTGTGACCCGCATTACGTGGTTAGCGGAAGAATTCAAGCTTTTGAAAAACGCATCGTCAAGCACAGATTCTCCACGTGTAGCCGCATCGTTGAGCAAATTCAAGTCGTCTACAGAAATAGAGTCTCGAGGCACGGCGTGGTACTGGTTTTTATCGGAAGCCTGTGGCCCCTTTTGATGCTGCAACAGCGAGGTTAGAATCTGCACTTTGAAATGACCAGCCACGCGAGCATGAGGCTTTGCATTGCGATCAGCAATTATACCTCTAATTGTCGAAACCAGCACATGATCGTTTTCATGGCCTGTTTTTGACACTGCTGGAGCTTGTGGGAGCGGGTTATTGAGGATGAGACACGCGTAGTTGCTGTTCTCCAAATCAGCCGCCAACGCGTTTTTGTAAACAAGCGGACGGTTATTAAGAAGAGATGATATATCATCATTTGTACGGGATTGGAGGAATCCCGGCGTGAGCCGCATATCATCGAGTATTCTGTTGGATGTTTTATAAGGAAGCGCCCGCAAAATCTGTTGCGGAATCGCCGTGGGCAAGTATGGAAACAGTGCTGGTGTTTCTGTGAATTTGGAAGTTTCTGCTTGGAAAGTACCTTTAGCAAATGGATTCGTGCTTGCCTTCTCCAAAGGTTTTGGAGCTGGGGCCTGTTCCAGAGATAGTTCGATATTGGTTTCCAGTTTTGTGGCCGGCGCCTGCTCGTTTTGTGGCGACGACATGTTTCTTATCAAAAACAACGGATTTCTCTCAGTGATATTTATGGTTTTTTTCTTTCGAAATGGCTGTATTTGTGGTGACCAATTGCGGGGGGAATTTTGATCCAAAAGAGGCGAATGACAGTATTGGCCTTGGATTTGTCCCGGGGCAAGACACTTGGGGCCGCGAATGCGCGGGGCCTTGCTTGGGGAAAATTGTATACGGAGAGAGGCAGCAATACATTATATAGAATGTATATATCTGTGTGTAAATTTCAGAACATTCGTGTTTTTGCTGTAATTTGAAAGTCCCGGTTTTCAAAAAACATTCTCATGTTGAAAGTTTAAAGGGAGGATCTTTGCAAGTATATTGTGGCCTTATGGCAACCACCAGACACAAGGTAAATTAATTGGCACCACAGTGTGCGAGAGGCTGGCCGGATTTCACTAAACACCAGTGAACTCAATGAAAACAGATTTTTTCCTCTTTCATATTTCCTAGTTTTGTCCCTAACTCCTCTATTTGTTTATTTTTCCTGGAGTTTACTAAAAAACTTCTTTTCAAAATGAACATCGTATACTGGCAGTTGCCTTAGAAAGTTTGACCTCTACCACCAAGCTCGTGCCACCCGTGCCTTCTCACTACAGCACCATCTCTGCATTTCGCGATTTGATTCCAGAGTTAGAGCCCGAGCACGGTCAATCTTAAAAGCCGAATTTTCACCTGGCATTATTAAGCCTCCGCGTTCAACATTTTTCATTTAATTTTTTCCTTCTTTTATTCCTTTTTTAATTGGTACATACCATTGCAATGGCACAACCACAACCGCCTGCAATCGACTTTGCAAAAATCAAAAAGGAGTCCGACGGGACGGTCTTTGGCATGGCCCGGTCCACTTTTGCCGAGGTCATTGGCAATAACCCATATTTTGCCGCTGGTGGAGGTCTTATGTTACTAGGAACCGGCTTGGCCTTGGCTCGGCAAGGTGTTGTCAAAGGCTCTGGCTTCATATATCGACAAATGCTTGTAGATTTGGAGATCCCTTCGAAGGATAAGCTGTACTTATGGTTTTTGGAATGGATGTCTCAATACAAGCACCGTCGGCTGCGCCACTTGTCTGTAGAAACGATGTTCACCCAACACGACAATGGTGCACTGACCACCAAGTTTTCGCTTGTGCCAGGCCCGGGAAAACATTTGATCAAGTATAAAGGTGCGTATATGCTTGTGAACAGAGAACGGTCAGGAAAGTTGTTGGATATGACTAACGGCACGCCATTTGAGACCGTTAAACTCACGACTTTGTATAGTGATAGACACTTGTTCCTGGACTTGCTTGCCGAGGCCAAACACATGGCTCTTAAGGCACAGGAGGGCAAAACCGTGCTTTATCTGTCATGGGGCCCAGAATGGCGGCCTTTTGGTAATCCACGTAAAAAGCGGGTATTGGGTTCGGTTATTTTGGATGAGGGAGTTAGTGAAGCGATCATTCGTGATGTAAAAGACTTTTTGGGTAATGGCCAATGGTACCATGAACGAGGAATTCCTTATAGAAGGGGCTATCTCTTATACGGACCTCCAGGAAGCGGTAAAACGTCTTACATTCAGGCGTTGGCCGGTGAATTGGACTACGACATTTGCATTCTCAATCTTTCCGAAAACAACCTCACTGACGACCGTCTTAACCACCTCATGAACCATATTCCACAACGCTCGATCTTGCTTTTGGAGGATATCGACGCTGCATTTAACAAAAGAGCCCAGACCTCCGAGCAAGGTTTCCAGAGTGGTGTTACGTTCTCGGGACTTCTTAATGCTCTTGATGGTGTGGCTAGTGCCGAAGAATGTATCACCTTCATGACTACAAACCACCCCGAAAGATTGGACCCGGCATTATTGCGTCCAGGCAGAATCGACTATAAAATAATGGTGAATAATGCCACGGAATCGCAGGTCAAGCGGATGTTCTTGCGTTTTTACGCAGAAAAGGATTTGTGTGAAGAGTTTGTCGCCAAATTCAAGCAACTTGGTTTATTGGGTAAAGTCAGCACTGCCCAACTTCAAGGATTATTTGTGTTCAACAAAAACGATCCGCACCAAGCTATTGCCATGGTCGAAACCTTAAGCAACCCTAACGGCTCGTTCTAAACACCCTAGCATTACATGTATATATACAGACAATTAATATGTAAATAGTTCACTTGAGGTAGTGAATAAGTGTATTTATTTCTTTTGGCATGGCTGTTCTATGTAATGTGCTTCTATCATTGATGCCAAGCTCAAAATTTTTCGATCCTTTTCGATTGATGAACACAATTCTTTTGTCTGATTATGAGCGCTCACGGATCCATTCAAAAGGTTCTTCTGATGCAACTCTCGACTATATAAAAGGTTTTGTTATTAGTAGATCACTCTCCCGCACCTCGATCAAACACTTCAAAAACTTACTGAAATCCCATGAAGTAATAAAATAGTAAGAAACTAAATTAAAATCATCCGCGATATCTCTTCATGAGCTTCTCATGAGCCTGTTCTATCGAACGCAGCGTAAGCTCCTTACCCTTGCTGCTGCGCACGAGTTTACTAAGGTAGTCCATGTACACGAGATACACCAACATATCGGTATTATCCTTAGCTATTCTATGCCCTGTTTTCTTGGCAATCACCGCCTTGAATCGAGCTTGCGGATACGTGCTCTGAGACCGCGAAGATGCCATCTCAAATATGCGTGAATGTTGTTGAATGAACCAGTTAACAATGTTTGTTTGTTTTTAGTGCGGATCTTGAAACCGTGAGCCGCGCACTCTGCAACGTTAGTTGACTTATAAATGAGCGCCACTGCGGGGTGCATGTAAAGAACAATGGGTTCCATATAGGCCAAAAAAAAAAAAAAAAAAAAAGGGTGGCCAGCCCACTCTCCCTAGATTTCTCTATACTTGCTTGTATTTTAGTTTTTCTTCTAGTAACATTTCATAATCTATCTATAATTCTATATTGTCTATTTCATCATTCTTTTTGTCTATAAGCTTCCATCGTTATCTTCTTCTTCTTCATCATTCGTCTAATTTTCTTCGTTTGACCAGCTCATCCTCGGCCTCGGGAGCCAGGTGGACGTTAAATATGGGCCCACTGGAAGACGCTCTGCGCAACGAGTTGTTGAGTTCTTCCATCGACGGCAACTTTTTCGTGAGGTGACCATGAGGAGTTCCAACTGCAGGCTCTTCCGATGACGTTTTGGAAAACGTAGGCGTCACAACGGTTGTTCTCGACTCCTCCTCTTGCTCTATGCGAGGGTGCACTAACAGATTCAACGAGTGCCGTTGAGGAGAAACAGAAGCAGCAATCCGTTGAGGAAGAGGGTGCAGAATCACGGGCAACGACGAAGTACGGAGATGGCTTGGGTCGTGCACCATGTGTTGGTAGTAGGCGTGGGCCACAGGTTGAAATGGCTGGTACAGCTGCACATACGCGGGCGTCTCTTCTGGCTTACTTGCCCCTCCTCCTCCTCCTCCTCCAGCCGTAGTTGAAGTGGAAGTTGTTGAAGCTGCAGCTGCAGCTGCAGCTGGAGCTGTTGAAGTTGTTGCGGCTGTTGAACTTGGTGTTGTCACAGGTGCTGTTGCGGCTGTTGTCACAGGAGAGGAAATAATCACAGTTTCTGGGGCCACAGCTACAGATGCCGTGCGCAGGCCTTGCTGGAGCGGATCTGGCAATCCCGAAACCTGGCGGTGAGCTGAAGGCGGCGCAGAACCGGCCGGTTTCTGCTGTTCTGCCTCATCTGCATTTTTACGAAGCGGGACCTCGCCCGTATTGTACAATGAGTAGTTCGGGTTAAGCGGATAAGGCTGAGGTACAATTCCAGGAACTGCCACACGGGCCGCACTGGGAAGGTCATTTAACGAATAGCTTTGTTGTTTGGGCACGGGCCGGGCAACAGAAGGCTCTGTCTGAGCCGTGATTTTGCTCTTCAACTGGTTTCTGAATGTACCCACGTCGGCTGGATTATTATTTGACGCCTTAATCACCACAGTGGTGGGTGACATATTATCCTGACTTGGCGAATTTATGCGGTTCACGGGAGTCTTGACCAGTGACCGATCCACTACCAGCTCAGGGTCCTTGCTTGCACTTTTCTCTGCCTTTTCTCTGCGCACCAATCCTTCCACGATTTCAGTGAGATGAAGGAGATCTGCTTGGCTTTTCTGATGCTGCAACGCAAGCGACTCGTGGCGTGCAAGCAAGTCCAGGTACGCGACTTTCAACGAGTTAAGAGCCGTGTTCATCTCAATCATACGAAAACTTGCCGACTGCTCAAGAGAAACCCCGGGCGTTGGCACCAGTGCTTGCCGCAGCAGGTGAGATGCGGGAGGATACAGGGGCAGATGGAGAAAATATGATGGGGACGCCATGGGTGGCTCTGAATGTGCCGGTGACAGAGGCAGGTGAGGAATTGCCATACTTTGAGCATACACAGGGTAAGCATAATGGCCGGGTCCATGAACTTGAACTGGAACTTGTCCTGGAGCTGGTCCATTCACCATTACAGCTCCACCATACGCCAGTTGCCGCGCGGCATCTTTACTTGATAATGAGCCGTTGCGTCCTGTTGCTGATCCTGCTGATCCTGCTGCTGCTGAGGTCCCTGAAGCTGTTGCTGATACATTAGTGGCTGGAGGCCCACCAAGCTGGTTCCACAGGTGCTGATAAACAGACAGATGGTACTGTTCCTGCGTTTGTGGGTTCTTGCCCAGATCATCAATTTGCCCCGAAGAAGTTGGCGGGAGTGTTTTCAAACTTACAATCTCCTTTTGTGAACTGGCCACTTTTGAGGACTTGCGCTTGATGAGACTGAGCGACTCCACGTCTCCTTTCCGAAAATAGTTCGCCGAGTGCCGAAACTCCCACCGCGTTTGCTGCTGTTGGTGCTGAGGCTGCTGATTATTTGAATTGTGCTGCTCTGACGAATCGTTGCTCTGGTGCTTCTCTTCGCTTTGAAAATTATCGTTCACCTTATGAAACCCGTACATGTTAAGCTGCCGAATAAACAGTGCAATGTTTGTGTGTTTGAAGTACTGGGCCAAAACGTTGGAAAACTCCTCGCCCGGATAAAGAAAAAACGAGTCCTGAGTAGGCGACCACCAGATGAGGTGCGCTAGGCTTTGATCTTCTAGCATGTCAAAAAGCTTATGAATAAACACCGTCTGTGATTTGCCCGAGGTTCCTCCGTTACCGTTGCTGCCACTACCTCCTGCTACTGGACTATTGCTCCTGCTTCTTGTAGCCACATGCTCATAATTCGACTGCTGATAATGATGGTGCTGCTGCTGATGTTGATGCTGTTGCTGATGCTGCTGTTGCGGGTGATTATAGTTATGGTGCTGATAATACACTGGAGCATATTCACGAGACCCGTGGATTGATTCTGCCGATACTGCTCGGGGTATGTAGGCACCGGAATGTGGTACGAGAGCCGGGTTGCCGGAGGCTTTGGCGTATCCCTGCTGTTCGTTTATATTTGTGATGTTGGAGGAGGCCATTTTATGTGGAGGGAAATATTAAAACTATTCCAAAGTGCACTGCGTGGTGGATATACGAGGGCCGTGGCGAGTGTCGCTGGGGAAATTATGGGGAAATAAAAACAACACAAGCTTTCAACGGTGAGAAAATTTGTATTTTTCTCTTGCGTTATGTTTTTTTTTGTTCCTTTTTTGGGGGATTTCACTAGAAAGTTCGCCGGTGGTTGGATTAAAAATTTTGCTATGTGGCTGAGGCTCCTGTCGTTTGGTTCTAAAGCGAATTTGAGTTTCTTTGAGGCATTTACTGCGTCAGGAGCTGAAGGAATGGATATTCTCGTCGAGAAAGCGTCTCAAGGATGATAAAAATGGCGAATAAAAATGGATCAAAATTTTGAGATAAATAAGAAAAAATTAATCTTTGAGAGGTGTCCGGAAAGGGGATTTGTTCGCCTTGATAAAAGAAGTCCTCGGGAATGCAAAATTGAAAAACGGTTCGAGAGAAAAAAAAAAAAAAAAAAAAAAAAAAAAAAAAAAAAAAAAAAAAAAAAAAAAAAAAAAAAAAAAAATACACACACGCAGAAAAAAAAAAGAAATAAAAATCCACTTAAGCGGCCCGACCGAAACGCACTCCCAGAATATCAAGCCATGCAAACGCTCGGGCACTTAAAAGCAAAAAAAATAAAGGCAGATCTGATAAGAAAAATCTTGTTCATGGCCTAGAATTTTTTGGTTGGATTTGGTGGTGTTCGAAGGATAAATATCAAAACACTCTCCAGAAATTTTTTTTAACAGCCACTGAAATTTTACTTACTTCCGCTTTCGGACCAAATTTATCCAGCTCGCCACGATGTTCAACAATATACATGTTAGCGAGAATTTGTCTGCAAGATTGGGGAACAAGAAAAAGAGTCAACCCCGACGCACTCCCTCGTCTACGACGAATGCTCAACGCTGATTTGCTCTCAACCTGCAGTTCGCAGTGACGCCATTGAGGCATCATGCCTTTCTGTACACACACGCACGTGTGCTGAGAACAGTCGCTCTGTGAACGGCAAGTACGCACTTTTTTTGCGTTTGTAGGAGCAGATTTGTTTTAATTATCAAGCATGATAATTTACCTTTACGGTTTTTGTTTAATATTGTTGTTTTTTTTTTATTCTTTTTTCACTTGGAGAAAAGGAACATGCGAAGTAGGGATGCAAAATTTGGAATCACGTAACAGGAATCAAAAAACCCCCCCACCCCCCCCCCCCCCCCCAGGAAAAAAAAACAGTATGTTTTGGGAATCAAAACAAAGACATGCACAACAAGCTGCATTGATTTTCCGGTTCTTGTATTACATCACCAACTGGGTTTTTGAGTTTTTTTGCTCGCGTGTCCGTCACGTCCTAAGAGCTTTACTATGCATGATTTATTGAGCTAGTTGTCAGATCGTTAAAGTGCAGCTTTATTCAGTTATATCTTAGTCTCCTCACTGTCATTCTAAAAAGGATAATTATCAAAAAGAACAGAGAAAATTGCCTGGTTGTCTAGGATTTTCGGGCCAAACATTCCATTAAACACGTTTATGCTGGCAGTAGACTACATAGAGGCTGTTTGCGTTGAATCTGTATATGGTTGACGCTATTTTCTAACGTCATGCACCAGGCACATATCGCGCCCTTTTTGTGCAGTACAGATCGATAGTAACATGCGCACCACTTGCAAGACCAACGATGATTAGCTTTCCCGCAAGGCAAATTAGGCAAAAAAAATTTCCCGGTAAGGTCTCTTCCTACAAAATGGCCGTTTCGGGCCATTTCTTGCATGAAACATACGGTAAGGCATACTCTTATCTCGCTAAAGACGATTTTTTACTTGTTACGCCTCGAACTATGTGGTTGTGGAGTTCACTTAGGGGCCTCTCTGTGCGACAATTTGCACAACTCCGAAATTTTTTGTTGTCCAGGTCCTTAGACTAGGGAGGCCCACTGCAGAAAGTTCGACATACAAACGTTTACATTTCACGTATGCGTCAAAACATATCCGGAGATTGTTTTCAACCCTTTATTTTTTATTCATTTATCCTGTCTCTTGTTGCTATTTGTGACAAGCTCGCTAGAATGAACAAAACAAGATAATTTTCCCCACGCCCGTTCCCAGCGTGCCGTACCGAAAAATTAAGAGAAGGTTTTTTCTAGATCTTTGATTTCGTGCAGTATTCTTTCAAAATTGCCTTTCTGGTGTCTCACTTTTTTGTTTGAAATTGCTTCCCTCTACCAAGATGCAACCAAATTCAAATGAGTAAGCACGGGCGTAAAATAAGGTTTATCGCGCACGGCTGCCTCCCGAAGTTCGCCCGGGTATGTTTTTTCCGGCCTTTTGCGCCTGGCTATTTTGATGACGCCGGCGGGGATAAAATTATGCTGGACATGCATATATAATATTGCGGTAGTAACGAGTTTTTTTGAATGTGGGCGCATTTCGAGGCGTTTATTTTTCTTTCTTGCTAAATGAACTACCAGTCTATTTCACATCCGAGGGCATTTAAAAAGAAATCCTAAAAGCCACCAGATTTTTAACTAACAAAATATCATAAAAACACTCCTCAAAATTGGTTTCATGATATCGGAGTTGTACTGTGCACCTCCGAGACTAATGCGTCAACCCCAATCCACACGTTTAGTGTTTTAGACCTCGGTCTTACTAAAACCCGCGGTCGTTTTCAGCAATACGAGGCTCACTGAGCAGTGAGCATCGAGAAAAAAAAAAAACGTTGGGCGCGGAACTTTGGTACGAAACACCCGGAAGTTGCGAAATGGTGCGGAATGTTTTTTCGGCTTGCTCGGTGGCGATCTACTTCCGCAAAAGGTCAAGTTGCCTGTATGCGACGTTCGGAACTCCTTGAACATCGCAAATGTAACTCCATTTCTTTTTGGTCCCGCTTTACTGGTCACACAGTATGAGAGATAAGCAACCACAAATATTAATACATCTCTTCAAAATTTCGGCAAAGAAAAACCTCCCTTGTGTTATTTCTTTTTTCGTTGTTTATTCTTGTTTCCCGCAAAAAAAAAAATAACACTTTACCCGGCCTTGTAATTAAGTAACTTTTCTGCCTATACCGTAGCTCCACCGCTGAATTCTAAAAATTTTTAAGATTTCTTTTTATCTACGCCCGAATTTCTTCATTCTCTTCACATTCCGTCCTGCTTTCTTGTCTCTTCTGGGCCATACCGGCAACGAGCGCTCCAAGATTTTTTTGCGTTTCTTTTGTTTCTTTTTTTTGGTTGTTTCTTTTTTCTGTCCTGCTTACACACCCGATTTTGATCCGCAATCCGTTCACTGGGCTTGCGATTTTTTTTTTTTTTTTTTTTTTTTTTTTTGCTTTGGCCTGCGCTTAATCGGTCATCCCTCATATCGACATGAGTGTGTCACCCCTTGCAATTTAAAAATATCTTTTCTTTTTTCTACAATATTCCATTTTTTCTTATTTCATTTTTATTTCTTCCATTCCCATTCTTTTCTCATTCCTCTAACACCGTTGATAAGCTTGCTAAGAACGTGGCTTTAATTATTCTTTTCTATTTTCCCTTTATTTTCTTATCCGATACATATCCCGCCACTACCCCTTCACCTTTTTGAAACGAAGCTGACCCCAGAAACAATATTACTGAAGCCAGTGCAAGGGGAAAACAACAAATTATTCATACACGTCTATCCTCCCTTCTATTCATTGCTTGGCTTATTGACTTTTACATTTCGGAACGAAAATATTCATTTTTAATCTTCTGTTCCACATTTTCGAAACACCGAGCGAATAGCCGCCGCTACCCCTTAAACGCCGGTGCTATATTTCAAGTTTGCCACACCATTTGACAATACCATATATTTTCTTTCAAACAATATCTGGTCGACAGAAATTAGTAAGAGAACAGAAACAACAAAAAAAAAACATTTAAAAAAAATTAAGAAAGACCTTGAAGAATAAGAGCAATTCCAAAAACAAAAAAAATAAAGACTCATTATTTTCTGCCATGACTTCCCAGCTCAATAATTCGAACGAAAATAAAGACCAAATGCTTCAGGAGACGGAAACGATGCGGCCTGTTTTCTTCGATCAAGCCCCTAGCAGAGGTTCCGTCAGTGTCGGCGGTTCAAGCGAAAAAACGAAACGTGCCCGCCTTGACGCCTCAGTGATCACATCTAAGGACCGTCCTGTCGGCCATGAAGAGGCGCCTTCACATGACGAACCATCTGCGGGGCCACATGATCCCATCCCGCCATCGCTGACGCCGCTAGACATTAACCATCATCATCATCATCACAATCGTCATCATCATAACCATCACCATCATCACCGTCATATTCTCATTCAACATCACCTTCTCAGTGACGGCGATGTGACAAGTGAGCCTACAGCGATGAAGTTGCAGGCATCCGCCGACTCAGACTCGTCTGTAACATCCGCAACTTCCACGCACAACTTGCATTATCCCTCGGCGCAGAACGAAAATAAGCCGGCGTACGAGCCATTCGGGCGTAAAAACTCAGCATCTAGACCCTCGCACATAGGTAAGAAGCCAACACGTGTGCCCGTGGTGGCGTCCTCGGCTTCAGGAGCCAGCTTTAGCAAGGCCCCAAAATTGTTCCGCCGCTTCCGGTCGCGTTCATTGCCTATCATCAACTACACATCGCGTGCTCATTTGTTGCAACAGCAAGGCTTTCCCGTTCACCCTTTGAAAAGTAGCCAGGCTGTGAGTGCCGTTGGTACCGCTGTTGAGGCAGGCCACAAATCGTCGTCGTCCTCCTCAAAGAATATGCACTCCTCCAAGAATTTTTCGTCGCTTTCTAATGCTATACCATCTCTCCCTCCAATTAACTTGCAGAGTCTAAAAGAAATTGACTTGCAAGAGATCTTGAAAAACCCACAGTTGAGGCACGATATACTCTTCGATCCACAACTCCAATTCAGACCAAACTTGGATGGCGATAGGGGAAGAAGAAAGAAGTCCGTCATCGAAAGATATTGGGCCGAAATCGAGAAGGAGTGCAAGCAGTTCTTTGATGTCAGTGTTACGTCGGGAGCTCAGCCTGCAAAGATCCAAAGACTACCCGTTTTGTTCACCACACTTCGGGATATCTTGTTGTCGCTTTTGCCTGTCAAAGACCGCGCTCCGGTGAATGAAATTATGGACATGGAGTTGGTTGTGCAGCAATTCTCTCATGGGTCTTTCGATTTTGTTGCCATGGCTCATTGGCTTGGTGAAGTTTTCAAGTCTCATTGTGCTCCCATGAGAGATCAGTGGGTCTCCGAGATGATCTCAAAATTTAAGGAAGCGAGCCTCGATAATTCCGTAACCAAGCTTGTTCAGGGATTACGTTCCATTTTCTCTATCTTGGAAGCGATGAAGTTGGACGTCGCCAACCATCAAATCCGGATTCTTAGACCTGTGTTGATTGAGACGGCAGTTGATTTCGAACGCGATTATTTTAACCAACTCATCAAGCATTGTAAGATTGACATATCGGATTCTTTGAAATGGTTTAACAAAAACTATCAGAAGAAGTTGAACTCGGCAGACGACAAAGAGATTAGCGTGAACGACTACAAATCAGTACTCATATCATCCATTATAGATCTACTCTCTTGTCGGAACATGGCTACCGAGTTTCCGTCAACCTTGGCTTTTGATCACACTAGGTTGGTATTGTTAAGGGCTGATGTTAGACAGCTTGTTTGTGTACAGTTATGTGTTGTCTTATTCAAGCAACTTATATCTAACTATGAGCTCGCAGCAGGCTATAGAGCTGCGAGTCTCCAGGCTGGTAACGTGACCAGAGTTCAGGAAGAGATTTTGGCTATTGTCACTGACGAGCATGGTAATGTGAAGTGGACCCGTAACATCAGGGCCATCGCAATTCAATTGGTGAAAAATGTGGTGAACGATCCAGCTAATTCTCTGGCGCTGACCACAAAATTGCCTCAACCGTTGATTGACTTTAGTTATAACTGGCTCATCAAGCAGATACAGCCAAGCTCGGACGTTTATGGATTGATGGAAGGAAAGGTGTTCAAAGACCTTCTCAATGAAATTGAACTGTGCATGACATCTGACAATTCTTCAACCTTGAACATGAATGCGGATTTTAAGCTAGGAAACAAAAAGCTGGGCTTTAAGCATAAGAAATCTGACTCCGAAATGACAGGAATTTCGAACAGAATCTCCACTTTGATGAAATTCCACTGGAATGTTTTTGGAGATTACTACGTTGAGTACATTCAAACTCATAAACAATCCTGAGCAAATAAGTAGCATAAGTCTTCATTTGCATTTAATGAAATTACTGTACACATAACTATGATTTTAAAGTATTGAATATGTAATGGAGAATTGAAATATGTAACTTAGACTCTGCAGCAAATGTATTCGTTTGCTTCGCTCGGGTCTAGTTGACTCGGGGTAAGTTCGGCCAGCGCGACCCCTTCTTTTTTTGCATGCATTTAGAGCTCGACATCCAAGCCGTTTATGGTACAAGTGACATAATCCAACTGCAATAGATGCCTCAACTTCATCTCAATAAGCGACAGACTATTTGTATCGTTAATTATTCGGTCGAAAAGCCAATTTGATATCTGCACGTCGGATAAATCGGTTTTTTGTTTCTCTGTTTTTTCTCCTCTATAACGGTAATAAAGATTTAAAGCAACCTGAAACTCTTGGTCGCCATGAAACAACACAAGTTCTAGCTTGCAAGTGAAATCGGAGTAGCCACCACTTTCACCGCCGTCATCAGGATCGTATGCATCAAATATTCCGATATTTCTTAGATGGAAAGAAAGTGCTCTCGCAATTCCAACTGCAGGGTCAGATGGCGGTTCCATTTCCACGTACTGAGAATCTAGAGCCACAAGCCTGGTATGTTTGAGCCATGGAAGCGACAGTTCACCATCTATTGGTTCGTATGATAACTTTTTTCCTGCAGTGTTATCTGACTGGTAAAAATGGAGCTTCATGCACTTGATTAAATAGTAGGCTGGGAAAGGAGGGGAAAGTGGCGAAAAATAAAGCGAAAGAACGAACAGAACTGGTCAGAGGAAGGGCCACAAAGTCCTTTGGGCACGCAGAAAGCAAGGTTGAGGCGTTTCTTTTTTTTTTTTTTTTTTTTGAACGCGGCGTCTCTAAAACAAAATGCCAGTGAAGACGAAAAGAAAATCGTCTAAGGTCTTTTGATGTCCATAGCAGGTCTCACACACAACCATCCCATACACACCACCCCCCCACGCGCCATCACGCACCATCACGCACACGCGGGCCTAAGATGTTTCGCAACGGCCATATATGCAGAGTCATATCTTCCGTTTCCGGAACGAGTTGCCCGGGCCAGCGCCGCATGCAGTATTCACATCTAGCCAAGCAAGTCTTATTTCTCCAGTGTTTCATCTTGAGTAGGCTTAGTTTTTAAGGTTTGCTTCGGGCTGTCTTCATGTTCACGTGTGAATGTCACATCGGCATCCATATCTGCCGATTCTTCCGCGTCGACATACACACCGTGTGGCTTTTCTCGCGCCGAGCTCGTTTTAAGAGGCCGCTCGTTTTTGCTCGCGAGTGGTAGTTCTGCTGCTGTTACACTCACATCTGTCTCGTCCCCCGCTGAATCAGGCGAGGTTGAATCCTTTAAATCTGAGCGAGAGGCTCCGATTTTTTTGCTGAACACGGAGCTTTCTGTGCTAATTGTTTTTGATGAACCGATTGTTCCTGTAGCGTAGTCCAACGACACGTGATTTGTGGGGAAAACTGCAGACGTAGCGTGCGTGGGCGTGGGAGTAATTTCCGATTCAGACTCCTCTTCAATTGTCACCTGTAGCAGCGGTGGCGGTGCCCTATATCTGTTCTCTCGTCTTTTGATGAAGTTTACCTTTTTGATATGCTTGCGTTGCTCATCGGATATTTTGTAATTCATAAAATTGTAGCCGTCGTCATCTTCGAAAATCGCCTCGCTTGAAAAGTCGGTAAGCTCTGGTAGTTTATATTTGGGTTTTTCGTTTTTGACAACTGGTTTTTCTGCCACTTTTTGGTCTTTAGTTGTCTTGTGAGGCAGTGAAGATGCGTGGGTTATTTCCGGTTCCCATTTCACTCTTTTCCAGCTATGTGCTGCGCCCGCCGCAAAATCACCATTTCTTTTCAGTTTGAGTTCATCTTTCACTTCCGGTAGGTACAAGATTCTTCCAACAATGCTAATATTAAACCCAGCGATCATTCCGACAAACGATCCCACAAATAAACTCACCATGAAATAATGTATGAAATGATAGAGAAATACATGGAAATGGGGAATGAAGCCAATTGCAAGGCGGTATAGTGATACCTCCACTGGCACCAACGTATCGTGTTCGATTCCCGTCACTTTCAACAAAGGCAAGAGGGGAATATAGATGAATCCATATATGAATGTGCGGCAAATGAGAAGCACCGGAATTAAAAGAAGGTGGTTCACGAAACCATAAAAGAAACGCACAATAGGGAAGCACACATGTGTGAAGGGGAATAGTGCTATTCTGAAAGCCAAATTCACTGAAAATTGGACGGCTGAAATTAGAATATTCATGGTCGCTGAATCTTTGCCTAAGCTCTTGTTACGTTTGGATTAGTAGTGGGGTAAAAAAAATCCCTTAGTGTGCGCGATCAAAATGTGTGCTTTGGGTCTGTCTGAATCGCAGACCATAATGAGAGATTTTGAAGGTTAAGATGTGGAAAGATGTGATAGTTTTTTATTAAGCTCTAGATTAGTTTTGGCTCGCTAAAGACCTTAAATGGAAAACATTTTTTTAAAAGAAAGAAAATGGAAGAAAAAAAAAAAAAAAAAAAAAAAAAAAAATATACTTTTCTTTTTACAATTTTAATCCGGGTGTGCAATCTGAATCTCAAAATAATCTTGAGAAAGACACACAAAATATTATTATTAATAAGGTTTTAAAATTTGGGTCTTGGTGAAATTAGACATTGAACACAAACATTTTACTCAAATAACCGTTTTTTAACTCTCCTACACTTTGAGACTGTGATAAACGTTGCAATTATTTTTTAAAACAAGGGGTTTCTTTCTTCATCTATTCAAGCACGTGACCCTGATCCGCCAAACGCCGGGCTCGGTGGAATTTCTCCACAGTTGAGAAAAGCGATGATTTTAAAAAGAAAATCTTAACCAAAAATCATGCAGTGCTTCCTTTCTTCTACATTTTACAGATTGAAGGAAGGGAAGAAAATTTTAAAAAATCTATACTCATAACAAAACGTCAATTTCAATCAGGTAAAGTCAATGTTCATTCTTCCTCGCTTAATTGCTCACATCAGTTTCCTGTTCACGTAGTCGCGAGATTCTTGAATAGGCCTCACATGTTCCCCGGCCCACTACACTGGTTATTACCTATTTTCTTTATCTACCACCATGTCCTCCAATATTCCGTCATCCTTTGACGGGTCTGCTGAGATAGATGTAGAGTATGTACAAGTCCAAATTGTTCCTACAATAGTACCCCATTATTTTTTATTTGCTATTTTTTTTTTTGCCACTATCAGTTCTAACAAAGCAGTGAAATGGATACTTTGCAAAAGCTTATCTTCAAATGCAAGCAACAACCTCTTGTACCCATTGGTACACTTTTGACCACCGCTGCTGTTGTGCTTGCTGCTAAGTCTTTGAAACAAGGCAGAAAGCAAGACACTCAAAAATATTTCCGGTTCAGAGTCGGGTTCCAGGCCTTCACCCTTGTGGCGTTGGTTTTTGGTGGTTACTACTACCAAAAGGAATCAGCCCAGCAGAAAAAAACACGCGAGGATCTTGCAAGAGAAAAGGCCAAGGTTAGAGAGCAGATCTGGATCGAGGAGTTGGAGAGAAGAGATGCTCTCATTCAATCGAGAAAGCAACGTTTGGAAGAATCCAAAAAAGAGCTTCTTAAAGTTGCCCTGGAGGGCTTTGAGCAGGAAAGAGCACAGAAGGAGGCAGAGCCAAAAACCGAAAAGCCTTAGAGGGGCTTGCTCTATCCTAGTTAAGCGTCTCACACCTTTTCATTTTGCATGTCATTATTCTTGATTCACCACTAGAAGTTGTAAATAGTTAACGATTTACGTATTTGAGCCGATGATTGCAAGGGGGCCTGGCGGCCAATGGGGACGCTGGGTTTGGCACAGAACCATCTCTAACGAAGGGGAATTCTGGCCGAAACTCGTTTGCTTTTTTCATTCGTATGTGGCTCTGGAGCATCCACAATCTATCAGTTGGATTCGACATTTTTTTTCTTTCTTGCTGTAAATCAATAAATGAGTGTCACAAAATTATATTGTAGAGTAAAGCGAATTGTCAGACTCTGGAATCTTGAGAAAAGTGGGATTTATGGTTGCTGGTAAGACTAGATTCTTATCTTCGATATGCTGAATTTGTTGATGGCACGTGACACTCCGCTGTGGGGCATGGATCAGGGCGTTACAAAATACTTATACACATTTCATTAAAAAAATATTTTTCATCAAAAACGATCTGCAAATCTTTACTTCTACAATAGTGTTCTATACTTTTTATTTTACCCATGACACTTGTTAGTTTTCCACACCCTGGAGCTTGTACTCTTTAGCGAACTCGTACAAGCTTTCCATCATGTCAATGATACCCACGCTACTAGCACCTTCCAGCTGGTTGATTTCATGAGAATAAACAGCTTGAACCACAGATTGGATCTTGATTAAGCCTTCCTTCGCTAGCAAGTCCGCGAAAGTCTGGATTAAATTGGGCGAGAAGTCGTTGTACCATCTGTGATTCCAAACCAACATCTTTATACAAGCCTCAAGAATCTTCTCATTCAACTGGTTGATAGTTTTCGTGAGGTTTTGGGTGGCGTTTTTGGCAGAATCTGCAACATTTGTTTTCGAAATGAGTTTTGAGCGCTCCAATTGGTAGTACTTTAAAATTTCTCTTTGGGATTTAGCCGAAAAGCGACCATGTAATGCGTTGTTGAAGGCAACCGAACCTTCCTTGTAGTGTTTCAAGCGGAAGGAAATCAGACCTAAGATTTCCCACTCCAATGTGGATTTTTTATACTCCATTTGCTGTGCTTGCGAATGGACAAATTCGGCCTGCCACATTGTGTAAACTCTCAAGTCTTCATATAGAAGCATAAACAAGTTATCCAACCAGCGCTCACAAAGTCTCTTCTTTTTCAATTCCATATCGAAGTTTGCCTCTTCTTTGCTCGAAACAGACGCCTCTTTTGTGGGCGACTTGACTGCTTTAGTCGAGGCATCATCAGGAACCGTGATCAAGCTGGTATCTGGGTCCACAGAGGCACCGGCTTCCGGCTTGGGCGTGTGTGCGCCGTTGCGGTCTTTACGATACTCTTCCTCCATGACGAAGACTTTGGCACGGTGCTTGAGAAGAGCCTCCCACCCAGTCTTCACGGCGATATCTGCAAGCAACTCGTATGCCTTGGCAAAAGTCGACTTTAAGTTCCCTGCAGGCAAATTGAAAAGCAGCAGATCGAGATTTTTCTGCTCAGAGGCGATCGAAGAGCTTTGTAAATTGGACACTTCTTCAAGCGTGACGTCTACTGGAGATGGCAAATGCAAATCATCACTACCACCTCTAAGCGCTACCAATCGCTTTAATTGGAAATGCTCCTTGTTGGAGTTCATTGGGCACGAATTTAATGTGAGCAACGCGTTTTCAAAGTCGTTCATTTTCGTGTAAACTTTCACAAGTGCAGCCCACGTTTTAAAGTCCGAAGGAGACGATTGCACGGCCTGGCGAGCCAAGTGCAAGGCCAAGTCATAGCGTTTTTTGTCAATCAAAAAGTCCGCCTCCAATAACAAAAGATCAGGATCACGTGGGTTTGCACCAATACCGGAGTGCATGGTTTGTACGGCCTGGATTTCCTCATCTTTCATAAGCAAAACACGGGCAATCAACGAAACTACAGCTGGTTCTCTTGCCTTCAATCTGTCCAATGCCTCCAAGGCTGCATCATAGTGCTGAGTCAACTGCACACATTTGAGAAATCCATCCACAAGATAATTCGAGGTCAATGTTGGCTGGGGGATTTCAATTCCGCAACCCAACTTGGGCCCGTCCCAAAAGAGCGCTTCAAAGCCAGCAATGAAGTTGGCCAAAAGTTCTTTTGAAGCTTTGCCGTTGCCGAATGGATTTTCTCTTCTTATTTCCACTAATCCGCCTGCTTTATTAGCATCGTCTTCATCCGAGTCAAGCAAGCAACGCACCATCGACAGGACAAACGTCTCGAGCCACAAGCGGTCAGCGTGAGATGCGGCAATATCGTCGCTGATCAATTTGCCGTCACTGGCCACAATGTGAGTCTCAAATTTCCCCGGAATATGCACTGTGACCCGCATATCCACTTTCGAAAAGGCATTGTATGCACAGTACGTCAATTGAGGCACCTTCCAGTGTTTTTTCTCGCCAAACCAGTACTGTGACTTGCTGGTAATAAGCGTGGCAACTGCCTGTAAGTGGGCGGCTATCAGCGCCAGGTTGGAGGTGTCGATACCCGTATAATAAAGAAACGTGCCCACCTCTGTTTTCAGCTGTGCCGAGATTTTCTGGATGCTACACATGTCTGCTGGCCCCACATCGTGAATCGCCTGCAACCGGCCGGTTCTGTCAACCACAGAGGCGCCAATATATGCCTCTACTGCTCTGCAAAAGTGTTAGTATATTTGTCTTTTTTACCCTTTTTTGTTTCTTGTTTTTGGTTGACTGGATAAGCCACAAGAGAAAATTGCGTCAGAACGTGGAATATCTTGTGTTGGAGAAATTAACGTGTTGGACAAATACAAGAAACATACTCTGGCACGGAGGCTATGGATTTTTGTAGCATTGGTCGTATAAGAACGTGTGGATAAAACTGCCTTTTTTTTTTTTTTAATTTTCTTTTTATAGCTTCTACGTCAACACTGTTGTCTCTCGTGTAGCGTGCGGAGTCGAGTTCTCGCGGACACAGCTAGTGCAGGCCCAGACAGACAAACGGGGCACTATCATTCCTTCCTCGGGGCTATGGTACCGGCACTATGTGCATTCATGGCACAGGTAAGATCATTAGTTTGAACTGGAAAAAAAAATTGTGATTTCTCTTGTTGGTGTATTTTTTCAAGCCAATTACTGAAAAGATTATAGAAATTATTTTGTCAAGTGAAATAGACTTACGCGTATGAGTCAAAGCTCGTTCTCTTACAAGTACGAATGGGAAACGCCAGAAGGATTCTTATTTGATATATGGTGAAAATTTATGCTTAACTTTCGTAGTATAAATTCGAAAATTCATAGTAGTGAAGTGGGGCACTTTGGGTCTGGAAAAAAGAAAAATCTGTTGCACAGTGTGTTTCTAAAGATTTTTTGACTTACAAAAAATGACAACGATCCAATCTCATTGACTTCTCTAATCATTCTGACATATTCATTCAAGCTTCCGATTATGCATTTCACAGGATTGTTTAGATCTATTTTTCTTTCCTACTTCAAGAAATTAAAGTGGCTGGTTGTATTCCCCAACCAGATATATATTCTACACTCAGTCCATTTTTCTCTTGATATTCTCTCCTTAATATACACGGCCACAGCGTTTGAAAAAGACCCGCTTAAAAAGAAAGATAGCCTTAAACTCACTGTTTTCTTCTCTTACTGGACTCCATCTCGCTTTTCTCCTCTTCTAAACTGTCCCAGTCCTTTGCAGTGAGGCAGTACTTTTCTGGCGGTAAGTTAAGTCCCCATTTGGGGATCACGGGTGGAAGACTCTTTGCATTACGCTCATGTGCCAACTCCAACATAAGTTCCTTTGCGGGAGCAGGCTTAAATTGATAATTTGTTTTTGCCGCAATCGCCAATCGTATATCGTCCGTATTCACCGTGGCATTTGCCAGTGAGCTTCCATTTGAATTTCTGGCATGGTCACTATAAGTAACTGCATCTTTCAACACCAGCGTCGTATAACGGTGAGCAAAATCCATGAGTTGTAGTGGCACATGGTCCTGGTAATTTTGCACGCCCTGAGTAGCAAATATCAAATGAAGAAGACGTACATCTCGAGGCACAACTGCAGGCTCAGTACTTTGGCCTGTTGCCGTTGTTGAAGGTCCATTCAGACTCATTGCGCGTGTGATATGTGATGTGTTATTCTTCTAGATTGAATATCCTATTTTGATTCTTTCTTTCTTCTTTTCTTTTTATTTGTTTGTTGATTAGTCTTTTCGCCAGCTTACAGCTGTCTTGTCCATGTTTTCTAAAACTCAGTCTGCGTGAGAGCGCATACGCAGGTCGAGCACCGATAATGGGCCGCGTATTGTGCGTTGTGCGATAAAATTC